>JZKD02S1048967.1:58603-80077 GCA_000966675.3 Picea glauca | reverse complement strand
GGCTTATTTGGTGTAGAAGGTCCCTTTTTTGGTGGCATGTTGGCCAAGTATCACTTTTGAATCTTGATTTTGAGGCGGTTCTGCTAGACAATATTTATTCTGTTCTATCTCCCAAATTTCGGCCCTTCTGGGTATGAAACTTTATTTTAGGTAGTTCTCTGATATTTCTTCTCTGCAATGCCACAGGTCTAATCAAAATTGTATGTGCCAAGTGGAATTTACGGTAACTTCCTCACAACTTGCCGATTTTTGGCATTTTCAGGATATCTCACTTGTATAGCATTCCCCGCACAAAAAAATTGATATCAAATTCTAAAACTTGCACCCAAAACAATATAGACTATCCACGATCCAATGAAACTAGTCCCACTCAATTTGGATACTCTAGAAAGAAGTTATGATTGTTTTACCTGGAACACCTTCTTGAGACTAGTCAATAGGACTAGTCAGATACCCTATATTACACAAGGTGTATATACAAATTTAAGATGACCCAGAAGCTGAAATTTTTACCACATATACCTTAATAGATTTTGTAAATGGCCTCCAAAGTTTAGGATCTGAAATGTTACAGAAAGTTTTTTATAGCGAAAATTCCGCAATGACTCATTTTAGGATGATTCCAGAACCCTATCTTGTACAGGTTGTATCTCCGAAAGTATAAGGCCTCAGGAGATGAATTTTGAAACCAACGTACCTTGAGCCGTATGATAAATATCCTTCAAGCCGTTCCTTCTGAAAAATTGTAGAAAATAAGTTATAGCGAAAATTCCACGGTGTCTCAGATGTAGCAACGAAACCCCAAGACCTTGAGCTTTGATACCATATGTTAAGAACCAAACATCAATATAGCATAGAAAAACCTCAAGAAAAGTACTCAATGCCTTGAAAAAGAGATAATTTCATATAATAAGCCTCTTCAAGGGTGCAACCTCCTTTTTCCCCACTTAAATGTTCAAGTACAAGATGATTCAAAATGAAAATGTCTCCTTAGTATATATAGTTGCTAAGATAGTATTAAATAAAGTCAAGGGAATGTTGGTTTGGTCATCAATATCGCCTCCAATATTGGGTTTTCTTGCAACAAGCACTGTCATGGAAAAAATCAGTGAAAGAGTAATCAGACAAAACATAAAAATAAAATACATTCGTGATACAATCAACCAGAGAGATATGGAAAGATATCCCCGGTATTGTCACCAAATAAATGTTGAGGAAATGGTATGAAGAACCTTACTCACACATTTTTAGATCTTTCCAGGCTAAGGCAAGATAGTTGGGAATGTCACCCAAAGTTTATAGGTAATATGTACTAGGGACTAAGGCTGATTTTATATGTTATATGTAACTGTGCTCGAAAAAGTTATTTGGTCTATACAATGCTTGAAAATCCAAAAAAAGTCCTTGTTCAAGGAGTGTTTATTCCATTTTATACAAAAAGTAGTAACTCCTAGTTGTCTTTTCACCTTCTTCTTGAAGAGTCAGTTACAAAAATTTTCACATTCACTTATCTCATGACAAGTGGAAAGAAGGATGAAATTTGAGGTAGTTAGGAAAAAGATGAAAGAAAAATAGTTGTTTGTATTTTTCCTATGACATTTTGCTCTGGAGATAAGCTATCCAGACTTCCAATTGGTAATATAGTGATTCAATCCCCCTGTAAGATAATTGTTCCAACATTTCTTCTATCATGGCGATGCTATCATCCAGGGAACGTATATCTTTCTCCAATCTTGTCATATAAGCATGTATCATAATATGGAGCTTCACTGGTTGTAGTAAATGTCGATCAATAAGATCAGTTGAAACAAAGGTTGATGCTTCGACTATTTGTCTCCTTTGACTTGTACTTTCCTAAACCGAATTCACTAAATATTCCATGAAAAAATTCTTCTGAAGTTCATCTAACCTTGGGAGATGACAATTCCTTATCAATTCTTGAGTAGCTTTGTGGGTTCTTGAACAAATCTCCATTGCTTTGGTTACTTCTTTGTCTTCTTGTTTCCCTATCTATTGGCAATGATCTAACTCATATAGGTCTTTCTTCCTGGTTGATTTTTAGGGTCTATAAAACTTCGGAGGCATGTTAGGATTCTCCACTATCTATGTATCAATGTATGTTATAACTTCCCATATAGCGTTGTATTGTGCCAGTTGCATTTGTATCCGGTCATTTTGTTCAATAACTATTGCAACTACATTTTGGAAGAGATGCAGGTTGGCATACATATCGATTATGACACCTTCTAGATCATTCCTCACATTTTCCACACTAGTTTTAGAATTGAGAAGACTCCTTTCATCAATCTTAATTTGTTGGAGCTTCTCTTATAACTTTTTGATCCACATTTCCTTTTCTTCGTTCTATTGGCACAAACTTTGTATATTGTCCACAGTTGCATCCATGAATGAAAATATATCCCTAGATGTTTCCATGGGGTCTTCCCTGACACCTCCTCTAACAGGGACCTAAGTCACTACTGACAAAGGAGCTCCTTCTGCTGGTGGAACATTTTTTACCCTTTCTTGTACGATTCAGCCGGTTATTCTATCATATGTAAAACTGCATAAATCCAATATTTTGGCTGACCAAAAAGGTTCCCAAGGTCTGAGACCTAAACCACCACTCATTGTTTCTTCTCCTCTGCCTGTGATGGATGTTCCAAGAAAATCCAACTCCATCAGGTGTGTGTTACCCTCTCTATCATCTGCATTCTTCTTTTGTATTTCCTCTTCGACAACTTTATCTGCTACTTCCTTTTATGCTAATTTTGTTGCTACTCTTACTGCTTCAGCTAACTCTTTTTCCTTTTCAACAACAACTTTTGCTTCATATTCCACTTTTTATTTTTCTTCATTTTCTACCCTGGCCTTTGCTTTTTCACCTTCTAGATTTTGTTTCTTTTTAGTATCATTCCTCCTCTTTAGCACCTTCTCTTTGTCCCTTATATTTCTATCGGTTGGTGCTTCTTCATCCTCTTATGTGGAACCTAAATGTGTAGAGAGGAGATGGGGGGAGATCTCTCAACTTCATCTCTCTCTGCATCTTTTTTGGTTGTCTCTCTCACAGATTCTTTCTCCATGATCCTACATTTTTGTTGACCGTGCCTGTTGAAAATAACCTTATCATAAGTCATGGTGTTTTTATGTACTCATTATTCTTCCCATAACTTAGTGGTGTACTCATATGGGAGTCTCATGCTATGAAAATTCTCTTTGATGATGTTCTTGGGGTCATTCCTTCGGAACCTTTCCTCTCCAAAATGGTAGGAAAAAAAGATGTCTACTTTCGCCTTGGCTTGTTTGGTGTTTTCAAAGAATTAGTTGGCATTGTAAAGAGGAAATGGAGGCTAAATGGGTTTCTTTGATCTATATAATATTCCTCCAACCCCATGTATGATGGTTTTTTATTCTACTTCTTGGAGCACAAGCCTTTAGGAACGAACCGAGGAAGCAGGTGCGGTGATTTCAATGCACCGTATATCCTTATATATGTACCATGTTCCATTAAATACCAATCCCCAATTCTTCTTATAACTGTTATGGCCTTGGTAGTCAAAAAAGGTGGGGAGGTGCAAAAAATAAACTCGTACAGTGGGGCAAGGAAGTTTTCACATATCCTTTGATAATTTGTCTGATATTTGTGCTCCCAAAGCACCTTGCAATAGATATGGATAGCGACATCAACGGGAAACCAACTCCACCCCATGTTCGGGTACCTATGAGTGATGCACATTATGTCTAGAAGTTATGAAGACATATGGAAACTAGGGAAGCTCCCTGGTTATTCTTGTGTAACTGCCAAAATATCATCTTTGATATTCTCAGACAATATTTCTACCAATTTGTTGGTTATTTCTATCTACTTATTGGGTTGACCCAGGTTCAGATTTGAACAATTTTCCAACAAAACCCTCTAAAACTATTGGCCCTCCTGGTAAACCAGAAGGCAACACTACAAACAAAATATATTGCGTAATCTCACCTAAGATATCTCTATGGGTGACTGCAAAGCTCAAGTGCTTGCAGTCTAGAAAAGAATGGGGATATGGGATTATAATTGATCTTTTTCAAGCCTTGATCTGATTATTCTCTCTATTATTCCTAAGATTCATTCATATTTTAATCCATGCATGCATTCTATTAGATATAACTGAACCATTCATCCATCCATTCATAAAATAACTACTGACAGAAGGTAAATATGTAATAAACAACACACATAATATAGGTTTTACCATGGTTCACCCCCTCCTGAGCTACGTCCACAAAGATCTAGATTCTTAGGCTCTTTTATTAGGTTTGCTGCAAAATATGGCGTTATGCACACTATATCTCCAATCATACAATCATGAGAAAGGTTCATCGACCTCTTCGTGGAGGACTAGATCACACTAGGCTCCTCAGCCTATGATATAACCCTCGATATCTAGTTACTTGACTCTTCTACAGTTCAACATCTTACAAAATCATATCAAACTACAATATTCGAACTGAATCAGTATTCCAGTCGATCCCAACAGAACTACCTCCAACCACAACCTAGACCTCCTAGGTTCTTATTTATACTAATTCACAAGATTCTTAGTTGTTACAATATCTTACCAAAACCCTAACCCTAATGTGGTTAGGTTTTCCTGCTTGCGCTCCTTGCATGCTTTCCTCCTTTGCATGTGGATTTCCCTCACACGTGTTTCTTTTCCTTCCATCTATCCTCCAAAATTGGGTCTTACCTTACTAAAATTGGTACTTCCTCAAAATAAGCATGCACCCAACAGGCCCCCAAAACTGACATGTGGCTCATCCTGAGTCACCTAGGTAGTGTGCACTCCCTGAAAAGCCTCTGTCGGGCACTAGAACTTGTCTGTGAGTTCCCTTCCTCTTGCCTTGACCTATACGGCATTTCTTGTGAGTGCCTCCACTGATTGCGATATGATCTTCTCTTGGATCAATGTTTCTCTCTTTGTCTATGATTGTGCCATGTTTTAATTTTCCTCCTCCAACTACGTGATCATTTGTGTTCTTTCTCTTAAAGGGGTTCCACTTGCGCTTGTCTTTCTTTCTTCGGCATCTACGCTTCTTTCAACTCTGTCTGTAGCTTCTTCACCTAGGTACCCTTTAGGTGCTCATTGATGCTTATTATTTTATGCCTATGTTTGCGGTATTGTATGGTTGTGCTGACTCTTTATTCTTCTTGGTCCCACTGTTGGACCTGCTCATCCTCTTCCAGTGCTATCCAGAGTTGTGAGGCTCTACTGAACATTTCTTTTGCTGTACTTATTTGTTTCTCCATTTACTCCATTTGGAGTGCAGATTCTTCTTTCCTCTTCTCTCTAACCTCAGGAGTATTCATGGGATTGATCCTTTCCTTTAGTTCCTCGATCTCCTATCTGTATTGATCAATGGTTTGTACAATGAGGTTGATCGTCTCCTCTAAACTTCTCTATGTTTCTTGTGCATTGTTTGGGATGCAATTGTACACCATTTTCAATCCCTACTCCAACCTATCTGCATGTTATTTATCTTCTTCCTTCTCCATGGTAAACTGGTCACATTTTATTTGGAGCATCCTCGTGACCCCTCTACCCACTTCTAAATTTGTGGCATCCGTGTAGGCCCTACACTACACTTATTGCATGACATTAGCTTGTATCTTGTATAAGGCCTTTGTAGGTATGTGTGCCATGACCTCAACTTTTTATACTTCCTCCAAGGGTTTTTCTTCATCTCTTGATTGAACTTGATCATCTGGCATGTTACCAAAAAGGTCTCCCTACCCTGGACGACAAATTGCACAGTCTCTTCGCCTTCTTTCTACCTAAGTGGTCGTTGTGTCTTCTATTGTTGTTGCACGATGGTCAATGATCCTACCTGGCTTCGTAGTTGTTGTATATTTTCGTGAACCTATAGCATCTTAGCCATAATTTCTTCCTATTACACCTATGAAAATATGACCACTTCTTCACTCTTGTCTTGGACCTTGTCTACGACGAGCTCTACATCATCCTCTCTTAGGGTGATGTCTGGGTCCTCAGTTTCATATTTTCTTTTCTTGCACACATATTTTCCTTGTGTAGGCTTCCTTGTTTTATGTGAGGGCTTCACCCCACTTGTTGTTCCCTAGACTCTTTCTTATGTGGCTTGTTTCATCTCATTTTTCCCCTTCTGTGGTCAGCTTCCTTTCCTTGTTGTTGTGGGTGTTCTCCTCGATCATTTTGGTACTGCGTTGCTCCCACTTGGTTGGGTTCATGCTGTGGTTGTTCTGGTATTGTCATCTAGGCTACCTGTTCGGGCTGATGAGCCTACTTTGCTAATACCCTTGGGATTGGAGGACTACATTGTGCCTGTCCTCGTGGATGGTTTCTCTACTGGTAAATGCCACTGCGCAGGACAATATTTAATGATCCATTCCACGTCCTTTTTCGTGATGCAGTAATGCATCTCAAGCCACTCCTTCTCAGGATCCCTCATGGTTTGGATCCATACATGATGTCTGGATGCCTTGAATTTGTCTATCCCATCTTTTTCCTATGATACCTCCATTGGTATGAACCACATATGTGTTGTGCATTGTTGGATTTCCTCTAGCAGCATGGAAAACACAGTGTTATTTTCCTTCTCTGTCTTACTGTCCTTTTCCTGCTAGAGGGACTCATACCTAGCTGAATAACACTTTCCCATTTTGTCTAGGAATGTAGAAAATTTGGGCTCTTGCCACCCTTCTAGTGATATTAGTATAATTACCCAGGAATAATGGAACTCAGTTCCATTATCCTGCACGTTGCAGAAGTCTATTAGAAACTGGTTCAACAGGTACGACACCTGGTTGAACATGACTCCCTTCGCGCACTGTGCGGCTATGGAAATAACACCTGATGGTGATTCCTCTCTACGACATTTCCTCAGTAGTTTACATGCCATCAGTTTTCTCAAGAACCTTGTTGTCTTGTCATTAATTTCCTTAATGACAATCTCTCTATTTCCCTGGGTAGTCCCAAACTACGCTTTAACTTGTTCTGCCAGTTATTTTTCGCACACTTTATTATATAAATACTCTTTAGGCTATGCCTTGAATGTGGGAAGTCCTATGATCTTGGAAATCAATGCCACATCGATCTACACTGGTCTATCCATCCATAGGATGCCTCCGTGGACATGGGTGACTAGTTTTTTAATGAAAATTCTGACATTCTTACCGCGCCCAAAGTGCAGTATGTCCAATAGATTTATGATTCCTAAGTTGTAGAGCCCCATGATCTGCTGTGTGGGCCCCTCACGGGTTTCCCTAGGGGTCCAATTTCCCCAGTGTTTATCAAGTAGTTATCCTAGGATAACTCTGGAAACTTGGTTGCATCGTTCACATTGTGGTTAGCATACCTCAACTTAGGTACCTTTCCCAACATGTCATCGACAATGATGACTATGTATGGGAGAAAAGGGAGGGTAATCTCCATGGATTCTGGTGTTTTTATTTACTGGCCTGTAACATATGTGCCTGCCTTTACTGTGTCGACGTCTTCTTCCTCCCTGGTGGACTCTGGTCGGTCGATGTTGTCCTCCACCAACACCTCTTCGTGTGCCTGGGACTATCATGATCCCATTGTTTCATTGGGACTTGTGGGTGTCTTGGGGTTAGGGTTTGAAATTTCATTCTGAGCCCTGAAGCTCTACCCTACTTCTCCTTGTTGCATGGTGGGAATATCTTCCTCGACTTGCGTCGGCCTAATGGATTCTGGATCCGATGTGGTAACATCCTCCATCTCGACCACATGCTCAGGTTATTCCATTCTTTCCTTCCACCTTTGGCCCTGTCGAGTAATCCAAACAAAATGGCATGTTGCGCCAAACTTGGGTGGAGTCATCCTCTCTAAATTTCACAAACTTACTTTCTTTTTCATGAGCTGATAACTAGGGAACGTATTATTTTTCTCACTCTAAGCTCCAAATTTTCTAAGTTTTGAATATATGTGTGCTTTCCACCTTTTATAGACCTGATCATGTTCATTTTTCACTTTTTTCGTGCATTTGTGCCGACTTCAATTTTTACTCTGTGTTGTCTTCTGATGTTTGTCGCGGTAATTACTGTGCACAAATTTTTCCGTTGTTTTTGTATTTTCTTTCTTTTCTAATTTTGTATTTCTTTTTCCATCTTTTTCGCCTTTTTATTTCTTTTTATACTTTTTTTGTCCTCTTCTCTATTATGGTACACTATGTACATTGTTTGTTACTGCATTGTAACTTTTAAGTGTTAGGAGGTCCACTATCCCTATATAGTTTCAGTCGACTCACGTTGATCATCCTTTAGTTCTATTCCTGCCAGATCCTTTAGATTTACAAACCCTCCATCTATGACAGTCTTTACTTCATAGGGCCCTAGCCAATGCATTCTAAATTTTCCAAGATGTTGAAAACATTTCCTTTCATAGAGTAAAACTAGGTCTCCTTCCCTGAAACTCTTCCTCTTTATGTGTCTATCATGCCAAGCTTTGTCTCTTGCTTTCTGTACTTCTTGGTGAAATCTTGCTAAAATCCTATCCTCTTCCATTTCCATTAGTTGATTTAACCTCTCCTTTATTGCACCTCTTTCTGTCATGTTGTTAATTGCTTCTACGCATAGACTGGGTACCTGAAATTCTAATGGTACTATTACTTCATGCCCATACACCAGTTTGAATGGTGTATGTCCTATCAACTTCTTACAAGTGGTCCTATATTCCCATAGTACTGCTGTAATTTTCAAGTCCCAATCATCCCTATTGACATTGCAAATCTTAGCCAGAGCATTCTCCAAGATCTTATTGAAGGATTCTACTACTCCATTTGCCCGAGGATGGTATGGTTTACTCTTCTAGTGATAAAATTAGAACTTATTAGTCATAGACCTGATAGTACTATTGATAAAGTGAGTACCTTGGTCACTCATCAAAATTATTAGACATCCAAATTTGGTGATCACTTGCTCAAACAAGAAGTGTGTTTGTGTCTCTGCACTACAGTCTTTGACTAGTGTCACTTCTTCCTATCTTGTTAAATATTCTATCGCAATGATGATATATCTCACTCCTGACCATTTTGTTGGTGGATTTATAGGTCCAACAAAGTCTATTTCCCATTTGTCAAATACTTGTAGAGTTACTTGTGGTCTTAGGGGCATCTCGTCCCTTATGTTGGGTTTTCCCACCCTCTGACAGACATCACGTGTCTAGAAATATTCCTCAGCATCTCCATGGACTTTTGGCCACCGTAATCTTGCGCACAATACCTTCTGCACAATAGTTTTTCCTGCATAGTGTCCTCCAATGATACCTTCATGAGCTTCTGCCAAAATTCTGTTCCTTTCTTGCTCTAATACACACCTTCTCAAAATGTTCTCAGCGCCCATCTTATATAAGTATCCTGCAATAAGTTGATACTCTATAGCTCTGACTACCATATTTTTCTTATGCTCAGTGCTAAAATATTGTGGCACAATCCTTGTACTTAAGTATTCAATAATATCAGCAAAATATTCATCAGCTACTTGTACTGAAAATAGCTAGGCATCAGGGAAGTTGTCTTCCAAGTCGGTGGGTTCTTCTCCACTAGTTACCCTTGACAGGTGATCAAGTCCTACATTCAGCTTCTCTGGTTTGACTATCACTTCGAAATCAAATTCTTGGAATAACAACATCCATCTATAGATCCTCCCCGCCAACACTAGCTTGTTGACTAGATATTTGAGGGCCGAATGATCTATGAACATATTAAAATGGTTCCCCAGTAAATAGTGCATGAACTTCTAAAGTGAATATACCATGGCTAGGCCTTCTCTTTCTGTGGTGTTGTAATTCTTCTCTGATTCTGATAATTTTTTTCTTTCAAAGTCTATAGGATGGTCTAAATCCCCTTCTCCTAGTTGCGCCATAATTGCTCCAAGTGTTATGGCCGATGCATCTACATGCACATGAAATGTCTTTTCCCAATCTGGGAATACTAAGGTAGGTGTTGTGACCATTTTTTCTTTTAAGGTGTCCAACCCTTTCTTAAAGTCCTCATTCCACTATAATCATATATCCTTCTTTAGCAGTTTTTCCATTGGTGCAGTGATTTACGCATACCCTTTTATAAATTTCCTGTAATAGCCTGTATGTCCCAGTGTTGCTCTCAACTGGTGCACTGATTTTGGTGGTGGTAAGATGACAATGAATACAATATTATCATGAACCGCCAGTAAACCTTGTTTACACACTATATGTCCCAACAATATTCTAAAAGATGTCCCAAAAGTGCACTTCTTGATATTCAATGATATCTGACATTGCCTGCATCTTTCCAACATTAGCCTTAACACTTATACATGGTCCTTTAATATACTATGCACAGTCCAGTCATCTAGATATACATCTAAAAAATTATATATGAATTCCTTAAAAGACACTATGAGTACTCTTCAAAATATGGTTGCTGCATTCTTCAACCCAAAAGGCATGACTGTGTATTGGTAGGATCCCCATTCTGTAGCAAAATTAGTCTTATACATGTCTTCTGGAGCTATCTTGATCTGATGGTAACATGAGAATCCATATGTAAATGAATATGCTTCTTGGCCTCCCAAGTTCTCTAAGACTTCATCTGTGAAAGGGGTAGGAAAAGGGTCATGTAATCAAACATCACTCAATTTTCTCAAATCTACACATATCTGTATCCCCCCTTCTTCCTTTTCTTGCACTACCATAGGACTTATCCATTCAGATTCCTCTACTAGTTCTATGATACCAACTTCCAACATTTTGTCAATTTATGCCTTCAACTTTTGCTTATACATTGGGTTCGGTCTATAAGGTCTCTTCCTTACAGGTCTTGCCTCAGGTTTGAGAGGTATATTCATCTCTCCTAGCTCTCATGTTCTTCCCTTCATATATGTAAATTTCGTTTGGAACAAGTCATTGTATTCGTGCAATAACTCTATTATTCTTTCTACTGTTTGTTCATCCCAATAGTCTCCAATACTTTCCATTTTAGGTTTATCAATTGTGTCAATGTTGAATTTCTTCACCTTGATAGGTGCAGCAAATACTTCTAACTCCAAAGATGGAACTTCCACCTCTCTTTCTCCTTCAATTTCTGTAATCTAAATATTATGCAGGTCATCTTCATCTGGTACTTCCTCTCCAACATGATAGCATGACAATAGTTCTTTGATTGTCTTTCTATTCTATTGTTGGTACTCTGTCATGAGTTCAACCTGTATTTCATCAATAAATATTACACATTTTATCTACTTCAGTGCTGAATCAATGTTGGGGTTCTCATGTTCAAATTAGAAAGTTACTACAAAGTTATATTGTAATGTTGTCCATTTAGTAGTACCTTTGCGCATCTCCTGGTCTACATACCAGTTTTTTGGGATTCCTTCCAATGTGTGGATGAAATTGTGAGGCCATTATTCTAGTGGTTTCATCCTCCATTGTGTCCTGCACTTCTCCAAGTGTCTTGCTGGTGTCCCTTTCCCATCATACCTCTACATTTTATTTCTTCCATGTTCTGCACTGAATCTAATGCGCAATAATCGCTTACATTGGTACCAGTCCTAAATTGTTTCTTTATGCACAGCCCACCATCTTGCAGGTGTATCCTTGATTTCAATATCTAGGGCTAAGCACCTTTTATTATTTAATACTTCCTCTTCATATTTGGTCAAAAATTCCTCTAAGTCATTTAGCCCATGAAAGCTGGGAGGTTCTCTTATCTCTTTACCAACCCATCTTACTGTGTGGTCTATTCTTGCACACCTTCTTATGTAGACATCATGTAATCTCTAATTCCAATTCTCTAGACTTGTATATGAGTCAGAAGCACATGATGTGATGCTTCTCCAGCTAAGTACCCCATTTGCATTTGGTTTGACATAATATTCTTCGCGCGCAATGGTTCTGTACAATTGGTTGATTTCCTCTAGATCTAAACAGGTGGGTTCTACAAACCTTTCTCCTTCTTAAGGATCTAATGGTGCAATGACTCTATACTCACCTGATTCAAATGTCATTTTCCTTGTCTTCAAGTTTATTATTTCCTTGTTATCAAATTCCCAATCCATTCCAAGCAATGTTGGATATGGTGTTGTGCCATCTACAATCTCTATTACTTCAAAGTTTTCCTTAGTGTGCACTCCATCCAAATCTACTACCACACCTTTAAGCTTTCCAATTGGTAGAACTCTTTGTTGATTCACTTACTTCAGTTGGGCAGGTGAATAGAATAATGTGGGTTCTCACATAAACTTCCATGTCTTCTTAGATAAAACATTTACCTCATAGCTTAAGTCCAGTATAATATCCCCCATATTAAAATCCCCAATGTTAGCATTGAGTCTAAATTCCTTGCTTGTCCTCCTTCTTGTCTGGAGGTGATTGACTGTTTTCTTCTCTAATTTCCCCTCTACCTCTATGTTACATATTTATAGCATATTTTTTAAGACTTTGACATATGATGGATCCTTTAATAACTTAACACAGGATTGCAGAAAATTTCTTCTGTTACTTACTTGTTCGACAGGTTGTGCTTCACTAGTGTGGTCCATTGATGGAGGCATCTCATACATTGGTACGTTCTGAGTATGTTGTGCAGATGATTTTGACACAACATATTGTTTGAGGAAATCCTATCTGGCCTCCTTGAATGTCTCTTTTTATTTCTGCGCATCAAATCGCTTCTGTGTTTCAATGTTTTTCTTCACCCATTGGTGTTGTGATGGATCTTGTCTTACTATGTCATGTCCTATCTTGGATCCTCCTCTCATGACTATGTTGATATTTTTTCCATCATCTATGGATTCTATAGAGATCCATTGAACATTCTAGTTGTTTTGGTTCCTCTTTTCTTGAATCTTTCCCAAAAGTGTTGGGCATTCCTCTGTATCGTGGTCTATTGCACGACAGTACATACATGTCGTTGGTGGGAGTGGGCATTCCCTTGCATAATGTCTTGTCTATTGGTATTTTTTTCACACTACTAGACCTCTACCTCTTCCAAATCCTCCTCTACCTCATCCTCCACCTCTGTATCCAGCTCGATCTCCTCGTGGGGCATTGTACTGAGGTTCCTGATTATACTGCGTGGGGTTATATTGTGGATGCACGTTGTTATATTGAGGTTGCACAGTGTTGTATTACGGTTGCACATTGTTGTATGGAGGTAGTACCTAGTTGAATTGAGGTGCATCTTTCTCTGTCATCATTTCTGATTGTACCCTATGGGTATCTGAAGTTATTTCTCTCATCAACTCCATTTTCCTACAACCTTTATCATCATGACCCATTAACTTGCAGAAATTGCAGTATGAACTCTTGGGTATTGTATGGTACTTCTGCATCATTGGAAAATGATATGGATCATGCCCATGTGTCTTACATATCTCGCACCATGGTCCTCCTATTTTAAATGGGTTTGGTAATCATGTTTCCATGCATTGCACGAAAGTTGGACATTCATTATTATGGTAACCTTTTGTCCTGCATGTGGTACACCAAACAACTTCTCTTTTCTCTTTGTATTTATTCTAGTTAAGTTGGAATGTGAGGTTCTTCAGATCCTCCTTCAACTCCTCTATTGTTGGATCTATCTTTTGATAATGGTTATTAATCTTTCTATCTACTTCTTGGGATGACCCAGGTTCATATTTGAACATGTTTTCAACAAAACCCTCTAAAACTATCGGCCCTCCTAGTAAAACAGAAGGCAACACAACACACAGAATGTACTAGGCAGTCTCACCTAAGATAGATCTATGGGTAAATGCAAATTTCAAGTGCTTGCAGTCTAGGAAAGAGTGGGGATCTAGGATTAAAATTTATCTTCTTCAAGCCTTGATCTGATTATTCTCTCTATTATTCCTAATATTCATTCATATTTTAAGTCATGCATGCATTCTATTATATCTAACTGAACCATTCATCCATCCATTCATAAAATAATTATTGGTAGAAGGTAAATATATAATAAACAAAACGCTTAACACAGGTTTTACTGTGGTTCACCCCCTCCCAGGCTACGTCCACTAAGATCTAGTTTCTTAGGCTCTTTTATTAGGTTTGCCACAAAATATGGTGTTGCATGCACTATATTCCAATCATACAATCATGAGAAAGGTTCAACAACCTCTGTGAGGTGGACTAGATCACACCAGGCTCCTCATCATGTGATCTAACCCTCAATATATAGTTACTTGACTCTTCTACAACTCAATAGATTACAAAATCATATCAAACTACAATAGTCAAACTGAATCAGTATTCCAAACAATCCCAACAAAAATACCTCCTCCAACCGCGACTTAAACCTCCTAGGTTCTTATTTATACTATTTCACAAGCTTCTTAGTTGTTACAATCTCTTACCAAAACCCTAACCCTAACATGGTTAGGTTTTCCTACTTGCACGCCTTGCATGCTTTCCTCCTTTGTATGTGGCTTTCCCTCGAACATGTTGCTTTTCCTGCTAGTTGTCCTCCAAAATTGGGCCTTACCTTACCAAAATTGGTATTTCTTCAAAACAGGCCTACTCCCAACACCAGTTGAATGAGGCCCCTACATATGCACAGAAATAAATTAAGGGCATATAAGACAAGGGAAAGTGGGTGGCATTTGATTCCCCATACAACATGCACTGCATGGACACCATATATTGGTAGGGTTTTCTTATATCGGTTGTGGGGTATCGACTCTTGGGATGATATTTGAACTACTTGTCTACTTTATACCATGTGTGGAATAAATCCTTCAGTGTGAGATCCAATTCACTAAGGATCTAACCATATATCTTTTTGTTTATGGCCTCAATATGGTAACACTTACCTAAATCATCAGGCCTAAATGAATATATTGACTCTTTTATTTCATTAAAGATGTACCTGCTATTTACTTCTGCATTTTTCAAAATCCAAGAAATGGAATCTGCACAAGGGAAACCTGTTGGATGTGTTTCCACTCTAAAAATTACATATTTTATGATGTTTTAAATGTCTGGAGCTCACCTGGGTCCTCTGCTTCTGTAGATAATTTTGATTTCTTGAACATATAATATACTTCTCCCCATTTTAAGGTTTCTCCGTCTTTGTCTAGAATTACTAACGTATCATCATATACTGCCCCAAGACTTTTTGTTTCTATTGTCTGCTAGGAGTTTCCAGATGGTTCATCCCCTTCTAGTTTCATCGTTGTTTTCTTTCATGGTGACATGTATAAACCTGCAGACATGATAAATTTGGAGCATGTTAT
The DNA here is from genome assembly GCA_000966675.3 of Picea glauca. Lineage (NCBI taxonomy): Eukaryota > Viridiplantae > Streptophyta > Pinopsida > Pinales > Pinaceae > Picea > Picea glauca. Next base: position 64,824 of record JZKD02S1048967.1, on the reverse strand, counting down.
TTGAAAATAGTGAAAGGATCAAAACAACAATAAGGATAAATGAAGAACAGTGATGGCCTATTTTTTCTGGTAAATTGCAAGTTAATAGAAAAAAATACTTAGGGGGATTTTAGGGGGAAAATATTGGGCATCAACCTGGAAAAGTAAAATTGGAGCAAAAAAAAACATCTCTCTTGATGCAGATCGGAGGAATTATGAGTAACTGTCCTAAGAATATCGAGAGAGTTATTAACAACTCCTCTGATCATATCGGAGGAGTTAATAACAACTCCTCTAAACACATTAGAGAATTCATTAGTAAATTATTTGATATGTATTCAGAAGAGGTTAGCCAAAGTATTGGGGTGCTCAGAGAACTTATAAGGAACCCCTCTGATCATATCAGAGGAGTCAATATTAACTCCTCTGATACGATCAAAGGATCCATTCCCAATCACCCCGAAGGTATGTGGAAGAGTTGAGTTCAACTCTCCTGATCATATCATATACGTTAGTAGTAAATTCTCCAATATTCTCGGAGAGTTACTAAGAAAGTTTTTTGAATTGCGTTCTTTTTATGTGAACACAAAGAAATGATTGGGAGTGTTGTGGAAATATTAGAGAAATAAGAGTGGGATGTTTAGGGCTTGCTCAGGGTGAACCAAGGGATTCTTGGATGGATTTGGGATTTGAAACTTCCAAATGCAGGGATGGGGAGGAGTCTATCACGTCTTAAGAATGGGGAAAATGAATTGTTTGCATACTCCATAAACAAGGATGAGTTGAGGATCAGTCTAAGACTGGTGACAACTATGAAGGGCATAGTGAGGGTGAAGTGGAGAATATCTATAAAGTAGGTTATGGTTTAGGGAAAAAACAAAATGTAAGCAAAAAAAAATGAAACAAAACCTAACCCTAGCTTAAAGAACAAGAGACGGGTAGGTAAACCTACTCAGCTGGTGTTGTCGCGTGATGGGAAAGTATCGGGAGTTGTTTAAATTGCATTCAACTTAACTCCATCGTTCTACATCATCTTGTCAATTTCAAGTAGCCAAGAAACAATGGATTAACCCCATTTCATTTTATAACCTCCCAGATAATAAGTATCATTTAATGTGGTAGTTAGGTCAAAGGATTTTAAAACAAGTTTTCCAAACTTGTTAGAAAGAGTTAAGGGTAAATCCTCTGAACATATAGGAGGAGTTGTAACTCCTTTGATATGATCAGATGGGTTCTCCTCAACTCTTGCGATAATTTTTGTTTACCAGAACAATCGACAGGAACTCCTCTGAGATGCTCAGTGGAGTTTGAAGTAACTCCTATGAGTTGTTCGGAGGAGTTTGAAGTAACTCCTACAAGCAGTTCGAAGGAGTTGAAAGTAACTTTTCTGATCAAATTTTAAGCTTAAAGTTTAAGTGCTTTCTCATTTTCCAAGTGAAACATGAGTTACCAGAAGAATCCTTTAAATGAACAAGGGAATTATGAGGATTTCTCTTGAGCTTACAAAAATAAGGAGGCTCCATTTTAGGGAGGTATCAAAACAAAAAGTAAAATGGAGAGGTGTAGTGCGAGTCACAACATAGTGCTAGGATCAAAGAGTGTTTCACATCTTCTAGGTAGATCTGAGAGAGGTTCATGTGGAGAGGCCTCGTGGACAATGTAGGGGAGTATAGAGTATATGAATTGTCAATAGAGTAGGTGAGGGCACACTAATTCCATAGGATTGATGCGGTCTTTGGTCATTTATGGGTGAGAGTGGGAGAGTAGGTGGAAAAATTGCAATATAGTTTTATCGAGGGTACAATGGACATATAGTATGTCTGTGGTGATTGAATAGTTCACTCACTTTCTAGTGATATATTGTGAGTATGGGGAAACACAGGTGATAGAGCTATCTAGTGGAGAGATATCTAGAGTCCATGAGAAGCCCATAGAATTGTCAATGATCAAGAAAGACTTGATTTTCTGACATTTTGAGATCGAGTATGGTAGTGAATTTGTAGGACATGACTTCACCTGGATGCCTATGCAAGATACTATTCATGGTAGTAGATTCAACCCTTACATGTATTTTAGGTGGGAGTATTAGGGGAGGAGGAGGCAGACTAGGAACGGTGGTCAGACGATTATGATCAGAGTGTCACAACATCAACATGGTGGTACCTTTCTGATATTATCTTGGGACCCTGAGATTTCAATATTAGACAGTTCAACAACTAACACAGAGGCAATGTCCATTTTTTTATTTCATGAGATTGGTTCCCTAGTAGAGTATTTATTTGATGGGTTGATCGAGTTGTTGTAGTATCAAGTTACTCTACTCATCGAAAATATTCATGATATTTCTTATGGCTGTACCTTGCTAGACGACACGCTGAGCAGAGGATGGTTCACATATTCAGGGGTGGTTTGGGACCCTGGTATCATTTTTAGCTTCATTCTGGTTCAATCAATGGAGCATCAAGTTATGATGGAATTTCTTTAGGAAAAACAATATTTGGGAAGGGAGGACTGTAATGTCCCCATTTTTGGATTCCCCTACTTTATAATTGGAGGCAACCTAATGGGTTTGTGTCATCCTAGAAAGATGAGTAAATGGAGGATAATATCAGGCTTGGGTGAATTGGAGGAGTTATATGAGCCCCATCCAAGTGAATTTACCTTATTTCATCATCAAGATCACTTTTGAATAGTTCGTTCCTGGTTCTATGGAATTCCGACGATTCCCGTAAAATAATATTGTTATTGGGTATAAATTAATTAAATGCACTAAAGGTTTTATTTGGGTTGTATTATTGGAGGGAACACCTTTCTGTAATAGCTCGTTGGAATCATAATGAAAATATCTAAGGGTTGGGGTGATGAGAAAGGGGATTTGAGCACCTGGGAACGTCTTAGAAGCTAATTAATCACTTTTCAACACTAAAAAGGGGCCAAAAAGGGATATAAAGTGATTTTAATCCTTAAGTGAAAATCAAAAAGGAAATAATGATCATGTTTGATTTGGTCAAAAAGGAAATAATGGATATGCTTGATTTGGACAAAAAAGGGAAAGATCAAGAAGTCATGGAAGAATTATAAAGGAAGGGGTATCACTTCACCTTCCTCATTATGTTTTTTTGATTGATCTTTTTGGAGTGCTCTTGGAGCCAAGGTTTTCGTTAGGGTTTCGACAAAACTCACCCATTGTAGTTTAGTTTCAGTGGTGCAATATCCACCCTAGCTAGAAAAGGAGGAGGATCCATCTAGGATCTTCATTGGAACTTCATCTTGTGTTTTGATTTCAATTTTGGGTTGTAGAGATTTGCTTGGAGGGGTTGTGGAAATTGGAGGGTTTCATCTCATCTGTTGAGGAGGCCATGGAATGATTCCATGTTTTTGTCTTGCATTGTGTGTTTTCCATTAATGTATTGCAAATGCCATAGTAATCATTATATTGTTGTATTCATAAATTCATTCATAATAAATTACCACATATGGTCCCTTCTATTTCTAGTGTATTTGTATTACATGCAATATGTTTGACAAAATGTCTATTAGTAGAATACATGCAAACTATTTGTGAAATTTGTCAACCATATTAGAGAATAGAGAACACTTATTGCACAGAAGGAAATAATATCAACTCATTCTATTGGACATATTACATATCCTTCCATACTTGTAAATCAAGGAAATAATCAAGGGGGCCCAAATCCTTCATCTTGAATTCCTTACACAATTCATTTTTCAACCAAAGAATTAAACCATCATTATTTACAGTTAGAATAATATCATCTACATACAAAAAAACAATAACAATGCTATCACCATCACACAAAAAGTATATATTAGCATCAAAAGATGATTTCTTTACTCCCTTTTCTTGAAACCACTCATCAATATGAGTGTACCATGCATGAGGAGCTTGTTTAAGACCATACAAGTCCTTATTCAATATGCACACAAGATATTCTTTACCATGAACCTAAAATACTTGAGGTTGTTGTATGTATACCTCTTCTTGCAAGACACCATTTAAGAAATCCGTCTTCACATCCATATGGTGAAGATTCCAATTATTACTAGCAGCTAAGGAAAGAACACTCCTTATGGTAGTATATTGGGAAACAGGGGAAAAGGTATTATCATAATCAATATTAGGATTTTGACTAAATCCTTTTGTGACAAATCTTTCCTTATACCTCTAGATGGAATCATCAACTTTATTCTTCAATTTGAAGATCCATTTGCTTCCAATGACTTTATTTCCTTCAGGAAGTGGAACTGTGTCCCACACATCGTTTATGTTGTCATATTCTTCCTACATAGCTTCAATCCACTCTCTAGAATACAAAGCTTCATCAAATTTACTAGACTCAGAATAAATCAAGTCACTCGTCAATGCAACAATATTAGCTTCATAGCTTCTAATTGGAACTCCGGGTCCTGAACATCTCCTGGGAGGAGACACTTTTGGCTTCTTTTCATCTTTCAATCCTTTTTCTAGTGTCTTTATCCACATAGGAAACTCCATGGCTGTTGCTTTATGTTCCTCATGATATTTAGTCACTTCATATGATTGATCTTGTTTTATGTCATCTCTTATGACATCTTTACTTTCCTTATCTTTTGTTTTATCACTGGCTTTTGGCACATCTGGCTACACTTCAATACCAAGAGTGTTAGATGTCATTTTATAACCAAATTCATCTAAAATAACATCCCTACAAAGTATGGTTCTCATTTCACTAGGAATACAAATTTTGTATCCCTTATGCTCATCACCATACCCAACAAACACACCTCTTTTGATGGTAGGTTCAAGTTTTGTTCACATATATGAAGTTATATAAGTATATTCTAGAGAACCAAACACTTTGAAATAATCAATAGGAGGATTTACATTAGAAAATGCATCCTTGGGTGTAACTTCCCTCAATGAATTATAATGACACATGTTCAATGTTTACATAACATTAAGACATGCTTCTCCCCAAAGGAACTGTGGCATACCAAACTTCTCCAACATGCACCATGTAGTTTCAAAAATGCTCTCATTTTTATTTCTTGCTAGTCCATTCTGTTGAAGAGTATAGGGAATACAATACTCCCTCTTGATCCCAGACCTCTTACAAAAATAAATAAACTCATGAGATGTGTACTCTCCCCCATTTTCACTCCTTAATATCTTGATGCTACGACCTATTTGATTTTCTACCAAGGATTTAAATTCACAAAATTTATTAAAACACATCACTTTAATGTTTCATGAAATAAATCCAACAATTCCTAGTAGCATCATCAATAAAGGTAACAAAGTACAAGTATCCATAAATAGAAAGAGTACTCATTGGTCAACACACATCATAGTGAATAAGGTCTAATGGTTTCCTCACAATTTTATCATTATTTGCGAAGAATGGATATCTATGATTCTTTCCCATGGAACAAGAATCACATACACCTCCTCTGGTAACATTAAATTTCTTAGGTTTTTAACCGAGAATAATAAAATATATTTGTGAGAAAAAAATAATACACACAATCAACCATACACTTAGACACATAATTATCCTGGAAAAAACCAGCCTAATAATAGATCTATTATTTACCTTGACCTAAATTGGTCAAGCCAAGCCAAGTGAGCTATCCACTACTCACCTCTAGGACACTTTAAAATGGATCCTTACTAGATTTATAAAAGCTTCTTCACATGCATTCTCAGGCATACAAAACCATAGTCCATCAATACCACGTGTTGATACCCAAACCACTTTGACTCATTCCTGAGTCAAGGTTAACCCTAACAATCCTCCCTTTAAACCTAAATTGGGGATTTTGCATGCATCCCCCCTATCACCTAGGTATGCCTCCTGAATTTACGAGTGTGTTACCAGGGATATGCATTCCTTACCAAGTCTTACAACCATATTCCCTTTTACATGAAAACAAATTCCACTACATTAATTATTTTTTTTTTTTTTCATATGTCTCATGGTGACTACACCATCACCATCCGTTGCTACATCCTCTCGATTTTCCATGATCATATTTTTTCTCATCATCCGCTATTCCTTCTTTTGTACATGCATACACTCTTATAATTTATTTCCATATAATAAAAACGCATCTGCTGTTGATTAAAGTTGGTTGTCATTGATGTCAACCCTTGAAGAAAGCCCCGTAGCACAAAGGTTTGGGTAATGGATCCAATATTGTTTGATGTAAATATGACTCATTATTGTTTTGTCATGGTTGAT
>JZKD02S1048967.1:32228-45819 GCA_000966675.3 Picea glauca | reverse complement strand
CTAAGCCGAAATTCTGAGGAAAGTGAAGAAAAGAAGGCCAAAATGCAAGGAAGGATAAATTCTTTTGATGGTGCTTTCTAAGGTATGTTATTTACAGGTCATCTCACCATTTTCAGTATAATTTTTTTTATATAATGATTCTGACTGTGAAATTTCTATGCCATTGCGAAAATATATCCAAGTATCTGTGGTAAAAAATTTAGCTTGTGGGTCGTTGTATTTTGGGAGTTACACTCCGTGGAAAATAGGGTTTGTGGCTAGTCTCGAAACTAGTCAAAAACAGGTGTTTCGGGTACAAACATCATAAATTATTCATAACATATCCAAATTCAGTGAGACAAAATGTGTTGGTTAGGGTACAGTCTATCATATTCTTTGTAACAATTTCATATCAATTCAACAAATATTCCGTGCGGGGCACGCTCTACAATGTCACTCTCTAGAATAAGCCAGAATTCAGCAAGGTATGTCATTTTTTATATAACTCCTTTTATAAGAGGTTCCAAGTAGTGACACTTGGAAGAATTGTATAAAACACACTGAATAAAATTGTGTGTCAGTTTTAGATCTGTATACATTACAGGTACAAAGTTATTATTACTTCAAATTAGGGTTGTTGACTATTTCGAAACTAGGCATGTGAGACTAAAGAAAAGTTTGATGAAAATGCTAGTCTCTTGTTGTTAAAGTTAATGAAGGTTTGCAGGAATGTGATAATATACACCAGGTCTATTACAGAGATACAAATCAGATTTTGATGATGAAATTGATGAGGGATTTTGGTTGAGGTACATGTTGAGTACATGGTTGAGACAACTAGTTGATGAGTTGGCACATACATGAGGTGTATACTTGATGATGTTGGTACATATTGATGAGTCATAGTTGATGGGTAGTTGACACATGATTGGTACATACTTGGTACATGGTTGGTTGCACTTGTTTATGGTACAGGTTGATTACAGGTTGTTTGGTACAGTTTGGTGCATGGTTGATGCACTTGTTTATGGTATAGGTTGATTACAGGTTGAGGTACATGTTGATGCATGGTTGATGCATGGTTCAAATTTATTAGTACAGGTTTACAACGGTATATCTCACAGTGATAGTGTGACAGTGGTTCCATCATTCTACTTCTACTTTAGGGTGGCAAGATGTGGCAAGGACAGGTGGTTGTAGCCGGAGATTATTTGGGGTTGTAGCCTCCTTCTGGTTGTAGCCAGAGAATTGGGGAGTTGAAGCTTCCTTCAGGTTGTATCCTGAAACACTAGGGGCTTGCAGCCTCCTTCCATTTGCAGCTAGAAAACAAAGGAAGTTGGTGCTTCCAATGAATGTAATTCTTCAAGACATATAAGAAAAAGCATTATGTGGTTTTCTCCCGCTTTGGGTTTCCACGTAAAACACTGGTGTACTGTGTATGTGTATGATTGTTCATCTGTTCATTGCTCATTATTGGATGATAATTCTACATTGACATAACACTTGGATTATTTGGTTAAAAAATGATTAAATTTCTCTATTACTGATTCACCCCCCCTCTCAGTAATCCAACATCTACCAAATTACATGGGTCATCAACCATTGTAACCACCATTTCTATAGGAATTCTCTTCACCCGCATGGTTCATCAATATTGGTCCCAACTTCATGTGCTGAAACATCCATCAAAATAACAAAAAAATTATTTTCATATACAACCATCATAGTAGTTTATCTATAGATATATGAATATATACACTATTTTTAAAGCATCCAAATAGTTGATCTACAACTACATGCTTCTTACCACTCATTGAATGCTTAAGATTAATTCATGAGATTTAGTTGTCTTCCCAAGGGCCATGTTATTTCCTCCAGTGAGTACCATTAACAGACAAGATCTCATTCACAATTTGAAGCATAATTTTCACATTCTGATCTATGCACTAAAATATATTTATGTCAACTTTGTAGATCCATCTTCAGAGAAACACCTAGGCCACTCTCTCTTGAGAGTCTAGGCCTACTAGGATCTGATACCACTTGTTAGTTTTTTAACCGAGCATGATAAAATATATTTGTGAGAAAAAAATAATACAGACAAGAAACCATACACTTAGTGTTGTTGGGAAACATACCCTACGGACTAGCAAACTAGGGTCGGGCTTGCATGCAGATGTTGACTGAAAATAAATTACTTTTAACCTACAACCCAATATTAAAACCCCTCTTTCACAGTAACTACAAGAAGAGAATAACTAACCTTTTTACCGACGTTTGATGTAGATCCTCCGTTGCGCTTTGACCACTTGCTTGCGCTGCTCCTTCCACAGATATCCTACAATCAAGACAAATACCAACTACGCATGCATGTTGCTTTCCTACTCAAGGGTTAGAAATCAAAAACATATTCATCAAATCATAGATAACTCATGCATTGGGATGTGAAAAGTATTCTTTTTATTAATGAAAATGAATCAACTTACAATCAAAGTCAAGACCGGCCACCGCTCCTTGAACTTGATCCTGGGCTCCTCTTCTTTGTCCTCCAACTGCTTTGTGTTAATTCTCCTTTGGCTTGAGGAAAGGCTAAAGGGTTGGGACAATGGATTGCAAAAATGGGCAGAGTTTCTTCACTATAATTTTCCTCTTTCAAATAGTACCCATACCCCTTCTTTTATAGGCTAGAAGGACCTAGGGTTTTGGATGAACTCTCAACCATGCATGGCCGGGAGTTTCAGTTAACCGACCCATAGCTTTTTGTTCTGTCGGCAACTTTCCTATTTTTGTGTTTTGTTAGGTACACGCGGGTTGTAGTGGGCCTGCCAGCGTGTACCCGCGTGCAGTAATGGGTTAGGGCGTATGGGCCTTGACCCAAGAGGATTTTCAAGAGTTTGTTCAGCATAGTTTTGGCAAGGAAGGGATATGAGTTGGCCTGATGCCAGGTAAGCATGTGTGGTGAAATTTAGGGTTATAACAGATGCCCCCTAATGTGTGAGGTCAGAAGAGCATCTGATGGCCGAAATACATTACCAATCTTTCATCAATCTGTACTGATATACTGAATGAGTGATCCCAAGAATCAGGAACAAGGAAGTGCCATCTACAAAATAACAAATGTCTCACCGAGGTGGGCATACCCATGCTCGGGATAAAATAGAACCATGGCTACCAATCAAATACATTGTAGATCCATGTCAAATAACTATGAAGAGTAGCCGCGAATAATACACAGCGGAGCTACATCTCGAAATTAGAAAGATATGCATATAGAGTACCCATCTTTCAGAAGCTGATTTGGCCTGATGGCTGTACTTCAGAGCTTGAGCAACAACTTTAAAATCTTCTAAAACTTGGTTAGGAGTGTAATATGAGTGTACGACTACACTACCCAGAGGTCTTCGACGGCTCGTCAGTTGTGGACTTGATAATCTTGATGATCGGACTGAAGGCTTCAGTGATTTCGAACAAAGACTTGATTGGACGTTCAAGATGGCCGAGTATGCAGACAAGAGACATATTGCAGAGGGGTCGACTCAGGCTTAGTGACACACTTCCCTTGGACAACAGCACGACAAGTGATAAGACTCAGGCAGCATATATGTTAATCATAAGTCTACGAAGCAGGAGGCAACGCAAACTCTCCATATGTTTGGAAGAGTAACCAAATGGTGGAGGACACAACTCTATATAGCGAGAAAATCTCCCTAAGGTCGTACTACATCCCATAGTCTGATGATCAAACAGACAGATGTGCTTTATCCAAGGGGGACTCATTATGCTGCCAATAAAGAAAATACTTTTCCCATCCTCTTTTTGGGGTATATTTGATTTTTTTGTTCTTTTTGATAATTTTTGAAAAAGAATGAAGGAATATTACATTACAATGGAGGAACGAGTATTGCAAACATACAAGCTTAAGGCACAAGGACAAGATTGATGTTCTGGTAAAATGATACTCAGGAAAAATCCTCCAGTGGCCAAAGGTGTTAAGACGCAGAAGCAAACTGTCACAAGGCTAGTGGATACGGTATGCAAATGCGGTTGATAGAACACACAATGGTAACGTCCTTCGATGTAAGTTTAACGATCCTAAAGAAGGGAAGCTCGGTGGTTTTTCATATTTAGAGAGTCTGAAAAAGCATAAAAGAAGACTCCGCTAGGGTACCTTTTTCGATAATAGTCTAGTTGGCTCGAAAAAGGGGTAAACTAGCACCGATTAGATGTCAATTCAAAACCATTTTAACGAGTGTGACAAGGACAAGGTCACTCGGCTATTTTTTCACTTTTAAGGAGTCTGAAAAAAGCTTAACTATGGACTCTGGTGGGGTTTATTTTTCATAAGTTTAGTCCCTCAGGCCCGAAAAAGGGATAAAATCATACATGAGAGTACTCTTCTAAGGAATGGGAATTCGATAGAGTATACCTTTGTTCATACAGTTGACCGTCCGGACCGAAAAAGGGGTAAACTACCGCTGGACAGACATGACCTCAAATTTCAGTTTAACGAGCGTGAAAGGTCACAAGATCGTTCGGCAATATTTTCATTTTTAGAGGGTCTGAAAAGGGCTTAAAAGGAGACCCATTTAAGGAATGTTCTTCTGGACCAATTTAACGAGTGTGAAGAAACAAGGTCACTCGACAATCTTTTCATCTTTAATGAGTCTAAAAAGGGCTTAAATAAGACTTCACAATGGTTACTTTTCTCAGTTAATCCGGACGAGATCAAAAAGCATAAATGCAGTCTCCCCGGATGTTGCTTTCGGATCTCAAAGTGAGCTTGAAAAACAACAAAGTTAGCTCATGATAGACTCTTTGTGGGTCGATACCTGGCATCTCCTCGAGGGAGTTGTATGCTCCGATGAAAACATTGTATATGATGCCAGGGGTTCTGGAGATATTGATAGGTACCATTTCAGAAATGGTTTCCATATTACCCTCAGCATAGATCTTGTGTGTAGCTAAGGGATTAGTATGACAAGACCTATCTCCAGTCATAGTCACAGTGAATTCTCCTTCTTCGATTCGGCTTAAATTTGGGAGGAAATATGATCTGTGATGAAGATCTTCCCAAGGTTTGTCTGGACTAGTCTTTGCTTCGATTACTACTTCGTCAAAGGGCAAGACTAAGTCTAACGAATCGATGTTAGTGAGAGAACCATGAGCCCAACTAGGCTCTAAAAGTGGATCTAACTCTTGTGCAGGAGTTGGATTAGTGTTAGCTGAAGCTTGCTGGAATTGAGAGTACGTTACTTCAGCTGCAGACAGGGGCCTGGACATGCCCGGGTGCCCTGTCCCATCCATCGTGGTCAATGGGGAAGGAATTACCCACGGATCATCGAAGTAAGTCGGGCAGAACGACAAAACTTGAAAAATATCAACCTTATGGTGATTGGATATAAACTTGATATTGCCTTGAGGGGGCGGGTAATCGAAGGTACCCATCAAATATGGGCATAAACCAACCCCTACGTTGACAACACCTGGCCGAGGGTTATCTATCATTGGGACCGTGGATGCCCCCAATGCAGATTCGGGTCTAGAGAAAGACAATTGATCGATGGTCACTATCCAACCCTCGTGTGGAAACAACAAGACTCGGAAAACATTAGCAACAACAGCTTGCATAGCATAAGTCCAACTCCTTCCTAACAAGAGGTTATAGTCGAGGGGAGCATCGAATACCTCTACTTCAACACACACGGTCTTCCCTCCTAACTGCACGGGAAAATAAGGAATAATTCCATGTGGTCGGAACGACTGACCGTCGAAAGCAGTGAGGAGAGTAGGTGATGGAGACAAAACAAGCTGGCCAATGGCCTTCCAACATGCTAGCGACATAACGCATGTTGAGGCACCCTCATCGACCACCGTGCAGAATATATTCCATGTAAAAAATTTCGTGGGATGAGCCACTACTATCTGAAACGTGACGTGGTAAGGCAGACGAGGTTTTAAGCCGGTTGTATCTAACATGATGGTACCCGGGTTACAAGTCTCAGTAGAGCCTAAAGAGGTTAACAAGGCTTTCCTCTGAGCAGGGAAGCTTTGGAGGACTTCCACAACAGACATCGCACAAGGGGTTTGTGATAAATCCTCCACCACAGAGTAATTCTGGGCGGCCTTTGCGTTTGGGTTGTGAGAAGCTTTTTTAAACGCACCCTTTGGAATGCGTGTCATTGTTTCTCCCAACATCTTCTCGATCTGGATAGGAAGAGAGGGGAGCTCGGTTTCTTTACCCTTCTTAGAAGTGCTTGGTTTACTATAGTCATGCGCTCTATTCGATATAAAAGCATCACCCTTCACCATATATACGTTTGCGGATGCAGGGTCATTCGCAGGCGGAGGGGGTTTTTGGATGCCCCCTCCCATGCTTGCAGAGGATTGAAATAGATTTTTCCCATGTTGAAATGGATTAGTCAACACCGCTTGTTGTTGCTACGTGACAAACTTTTGGGGGTCTACAAGTCGAGGACAAAGATGAGTCGGGTGGTCTTCTGCACACAAGTTGCACGGATACCTCGCCTTCCGTTTTTCCGTGGTGTCCCCGCCAGCATTGTCAGTGGGTTTTTTATCCCCCTTACGCTTCTTTCGTTGTTTTTTCTTCCCTTCAGGCTGTTGGGTGGCCTTGGGGTTAGTCGCCTACACGGAGTGTACTTCCGACATTTGGGTAGGAGGAGCAGCCAAAGCAGTGGTCTGGCTGGCCACTGAGTGTTGTATAGATAATTGTTGCAATTGTTTTGTCAATTTCTCAGCAGGCTTGGTTTGTGTTGAACCAACAATACCATCGGCATGTGGCCCAGCTCTCTGTCTAGTTTTATATATGTGATTTGTGTACAAACAGTCACGTACATCATCTCTTTAGTCTTGTTGGCTAATTTTGGTGTTTGGTGGGTGAGTTTGGTTGGTTGTTGAGTCTTCTTAGGTCCTTTTCCTGACTGTTAAGTGCTTACAGAGTGATAGGAAGCCTTTTTATTGTTGAATTTCCGAGAAGTTTTCTTTCTTATCATATTTTTCATTGGTTGTCCTTACACATTGGTCCTAGTGTTTTCTTCTTGGTGTCCTGCTTGGCTTGTCTCTTTTTTCTTGCAGTAGTGTCTACATGTGAAGTTGTTATTCATTCCTTGCATTTTCTTTTCTTTATATTGAAAATACAAAAATATTTTTTTATTTGCATTATGACATTTTCACTTTTGATTACATTGCATTGATTTTGACACATGTGGAGAGATTTATTTTCATTGAAATTGTAGAGATTGCATTGGAAAAATTGCATTTAGAAGTGTTATCCCCTATCCTAGGGATAACTAAGGATATCATGTCTCAAGGCCCATAGGTCCTATACATGGAGTGTCGAGAGCTAAACGACTTAAGCATGGCCTCGGAGGGCCCCTATTTTCTTCAGTGCAGTCCACATATCACTAGCAGGAGTATTCATCACATCGGCTTGGTCCTGAAGTGGTAGTGGGTCTTGCTCCATGAGGTAATAATTATGGGTATCATGATATGTATCACTTTGATATTTAAACCACTTGAACATGTTGCATTGAATCTTTCTGGATTTCATAACGTTTTCTTGACTTTATGCTATTTTCCTTGTTCAAACCTGGGAGGGTCACCTGGTGCCCTAGTAAGTTGGTTTCCCTTTAGGATAGGTTGTTACCTAGTGTATCTATGAATATTCATCGCCCACTGTCTCCATAATTACCATTTTCCATCTTTATTCCCTCCATCTGTCCGTATTTTTGGGCATTGGGGAAGGCTCCACTTGGAAAGGGTTGTACCTTAACTCATGGGAAGAAGGGCATAAAGGCCTAGGGGGAAATGTAGTTGGAAAAAGTTAAGAGCCAAATTTAAACCTTCTAGATGATTCACCTAGGGATCCTCGAGAAAGCATTGAAACACTTCTCGGCAAGAAAAGGGGATCCACATATGAATAAAACACTCAAGGAATTTGTTAGTGGATAGGAGGTCTCATCATGATTCAACCTATCATGACCATGAACATGTAGCGGTATGACACTAACACCCAACTGGTCACCAAGCCAGGGTAGTGTATCTTGGTTGCATCGCCAAGAGAAAGGGGGTCTCATCACGAGCCAACCTTCTCATTTCTATGAAATTTTTGTGGGTGACACTGCCACTAGATGGTCATCGAGTCAGGGAAATGGCCATCAACTCTTTCCTTGCAACATGAAGAAAGAAATTTAAAAGAAGAAATCAAATATAAAAATAATAAATGGCAATCAGTGGGCTTGGAAACATTTGCATCCATGCCAAGGTGCAGCTCACCCTCAACTAAGGCACCCATAGGTGAGTGTTAAATTTCCCTTCTATCACATGCACTCGATGCCCAAAGGTTTTCCCCTCGCCACCTCATACACTTGAATGATTTGGATCAAGCTCCACTACGGAAATGACCTTGACTTAAGGGAGACTAGCCCAATAGGACACCCTGAGACCATTCCAAACCCTAGACCTGTCAAGTTGCATAATGTTTTGAGCATTTGTTTGCGTTTAGGGGGGTTTAATGCACATGTTTCAGCATTTTAATTAATATATGTGATTTACATATTATGATGCCTATGACTTATGGACCCCTGGAGGGTGTACTTGTTGTCTTTGCAGGACGTTGCCCGGTGAATAAGTACATGCAGAGATGACTAGCTCGGACCTTCATGAGAGATCAAATCCCATTTGATGGATTCTCATACCCCAACCAGGGGGAAGGATGAAGATGAAGGGGCTTTTCAAAGAAGAAGAAGGATGTTTCCTTTGGAGGCGCTTTAGTGGACCTAGACCAAGGCGATTGTTCCTTTCCCACCTGACAGCTAGCCTTTGGAGGCCTTGAACATCACCCATGTAGTCCTGGACATTTCTACATGCAGTGGTTGTCACCTTCAAGGGAATCCTGAGGTTATTGGAACGTGTGGGTAGGTTTTTGACCTTTGGAGACCCAACGTTTCACTCTCGGAGACCCAATGTTCCATGATAGAGGTCGAACACCACCTTATAAGGGAATGACATCACCCCTAGGAGGGTCTTTAAATTCAAATTTATCTTATTTTGTCTAGAATTTAATTTTATAAAAAACTGACCAGGTTGGCCTGTTTTTTTTACCTAAAACTTAATTAAGGTCAATTTTTTGTATAAATAAACAAAAAGTGACATTCATTTGGAGGATAAATCATCACACACAAGTGGTGGTATGAACTTTTTCCCTCTTTAAGGGTCATTAGCTGAAATAACTAGTGTGCATCTCTTGGGAGAGATTCATGGTGGTGTATTTTGGCATTTTTCATGGTGGAATGGTCTTCAACTAGGGTTTGACTTGATGATTCTTGGTGAACTAAGTAGAAAATATGCACTTTTATCCATACAATGGATGTTTGTGTTAAAATTTACTCGTTTCATGTTTAATATTATGAAATTGCTTGTTTAAACCCTAAAGGAGAAACAACAAAAGCTTCTTTCTCCCTATAACTCTTCTACTAGCTTGATCTTGCCAATTATACATTTTATTGGGAGAGATTATTAGATCCCTAAAGTGTTAGCTCTCTAGTAATCTCATTCTAATCACCAACTAATTGTCTTTCAGAAAATCTAAGGAAGGAAGGTACGCTAGGTATTAGAAGTGCCTACTCTCTAGCAAAACATCCCTTAAAGATTAATATGCTTGAGGCCTTGAAGTGCCAACACCTCTTGCATCTGCCTCTTCCATTAGATAAAAATTATCATTATTTTATTTCCCAAGTGATATTGTTACTACTATTGACTTCATAAAACCCTAAAAGGCATTGATTTCTATACACTTGTGGATGAATAAGATCAAAACAAACTTTCAAACTATCTTCTTGAAATTCTTACTAGCACTACCAACCATATTGATTATGCTATAATTTCTTCTACAACCTTTATTTAGCAGCCCTAATCAGCATACAAACCTCTAAAACTAATCCAGAAAATTGCACTAGCCTAGGTGCTATCATCCCAAGGCTCTAGTCTTCCTTTTGCTATTGTTCTAAGTGAAAAATTATGAAGTTGTTTAAGGTTGTTGATGTTGTTGTAACTATTGTTACAACCATCATTGCATCCCCTTAACAACCCTTAAACTGTCCATAACTCCACCCAACATTTGTATTAGGCAAGTTACTATCAATATATACTAAAGTGTTTGTCTAATTACCTAAACTAAGTACTTTTCTGAAGTGGTTTTGTTGCTTCCATAATTATTATTTTACTGTTGTTGCAAGTTTTTTTAAAGCCTATTGAATTCACTTATTGACTTGTTTTAAATCTTGAAATTGTGAGTGACAAGGTACTATCAAAATTGCAAAGTCTCTATATCCTTTTTGTCATCACACTTGCAATTTCTTGATATGTTGTTGCTACTATAAACTCTATCTTTTGTCTATACATAAGAGTCTCTAAGCAGAATATTTATATCTTGAAGTCACTTATTTGAAACATCGATATCATTGCTTATTGATCATTTTTGTTGTTTCATTGGTAAAGGGACAGTACCATTCGTTTCCTTTTCCTTTTTCCCCTTTAAACTTTACCAAGTGATTTTTTTCCTTGAGTGACCTAGAGAGAGGGGTGGGTTTTACCTAGTTTTTTTACCCTTCATCAACCAAATAGGTCTTGGGTCGTCTCCCTTGGAGTGAGTTTCTTCTCCTCCTAAAAAGAAAGAGGTATCCTATTGGGCTGACAGTGATAGGACTACCTCTGTGTTACGTCAATCTAGGCCTACTTGCCTTTAGGCTTTGGGAAGGTATAGATTGTATGATAACAAGAAACATACCATCTCTTTGAAATTCAAGACTAGTACTTAGTAGTGTTTTTATATTTGCTTCTTTTTATATGTTGATTCGTAATACCATCAGTTTCGCGACCACACCTCTTGAGTAAGAAGACGCCATTAAAATTAACGCTGATTAATTAAAATTGATTAGAAACGATTTTTTTTTCAACGTACACAAACAAGTATAGGACATAGGGCCTTAGAATAGGATTTTGTGAGTAAACTTCTCCAACTCTATTAAACTAATAATATGTGTATGAATAGGGAGTGGTGAAACCCATTGTGTAATTAGTGACATCAGGACGCTCTGCTCACACCGGAGTTAAGCATGAGGTCGCACAAAGTTAGTTACGGAGATAGCCCTCTAATAACCTCTTAGCGTTAGATATATTTTTGGGATTCTTTTCATATTTTGGGGTCTTGCTAGTACCTTTACCTTCGTGAGAGGAAATGCTTTTGAGATTTTGGGCTTTGCTACCCTGCCCATACGGTGGACTAGACTTACAACTATTCATCTGCACATTGGTTATATTGTAGTGACTCTAGTTGCTTGACATAGGTAGCCACATAGGTTACTTGCAAGGGTTATTATGCAGAAACCCTGAGTCATATAAGGGTCAGACAACACACATCCCTTATGGAGGATTACCTCTCTGGGGGGATCTGACCGACTGCGTTGTTAATCCCATGAGGATCCTTATAATTGATTACGATACCTCCACTCTATTAATGGGAGTCTCAAGCACGTCTTGGGCGAGGCATACCTACTTTAGTTTGGGAGGTCCCTTTCAGCCATTATATCTTGTTTGTGTGTATTGGCCTTTTTCTTTATTTTGGTGTGCTCTTTAATTATTAGTTGGCCTTAGGATTTTGTATTGCATCGTGATTTTTTGACTACTATGGTTGGTGGAGCCCTTGTGACTCCCTCAGTTAGTGCTACCCAACCCATGGTATCCGCTCAGCCCATGGGGATGAATCCTTTTGTATTTCCCAGTGGTACGTTGAGTCAGGATTCTCAGTCAATGCCTTGGGCTTCTAATCCTTTCTCTTTTGGTATCCAAACATGACTTTGCACTTTTCATCCTCTATCTCCTCATCTTATGTGAATCCTAGTTTTTGTTCTGGGAGAATGATTCATCCTTATTCTCGCTTTTCATTTGGTTGGAGTCATATCCCTTAACCAACTACCATGGTAGGAGGTTGGACTCCTCCTTCCTATGGACCCAATCCTAGCTTCATTTTTCCAGGAGCAAGTGCTCAAATGGGCAGTCCTTCTACTTCTTATATCATGTCCATATATCCTTCTTCCACTGTGCATGTTCCTAAGAACACTTTTCTCATGGAAAATCCCCCTCTGTCCTCTGTTGTTCCATTTGGAGGGAGTCAGTTTCACAGTATGGGAAATCCCCAACATGGAGTTCCTTTGTCTAGGGGAAACATATATAATTCTTATCATGTCGCTCATGTGGGCATGGTGCCCTTACAACCTGTTAGCACTCTGTAATTTTCCCAAGGCTGAGAGGCAGTTACAGAGGCAACATCAAAACCGCTTCGAGTCTCGGATCTAGCCCTCCAAGACTCAGAGAGGGATCTCTCTGTCTGACATAGCTTTGTTTCTCAACTTCAGATATTAGGCTAGGTAAAAAGAACAATGGGCTTTGTTGCAAGAAGGGTTTATAAATTGGTTGAGACAGTTTACACATCCATTGGGCTATGGGGTCTGTATTTGATAAAATCTGAGATACAACCAGAAACGCTGAAGAAATCCTTCACAAGGAGAGATAACACACTCACTGGATCTTTAATATTTAAAATGATGATCAGAAGAAAAGATAAGGAAAATAACTCCAACTAACAAGCACTTAAGAATCTCTTAACTGAAGATATTTAGAAGATGAACATTGAAATCTTTAGAATCGGAAACAGGGTATCGGGGATAAATCCTGTAACATAACGCTATTCATAAAGATTATCTTCAGAAAAACAAGATGATTACAGAGCAAGAAAACATTTACTGAGAAATCACATCACCAATAAACATGCGCAGGAATCCTGTAAAGTGCCTTCTTTTCATTAATGGCAGATCTCAAAAATGTTACATCTTAATAGCCATAGGGGCGTGAAGATCCAACCATTTTACATTCAAATCATCTCAATAAATAAGATAAATCACCCCAACCAAGTTCCGAGAGTCGGTTTAACCACCTCGGCCAAAAATAGCCACCACTCCCACCAAATTCGGAGTTTTCTGCCATGAAAAATGGACCGTTTGCCTACGAAACAGGGGTCTAATCAGACATGATTATCTCTTAAATTATGACACCTGGGATAAAACTGAAATAGGTTATTGTATATGGGCATGTGATGGACAAAAACCTCTTTCAGTTTCGCAAAATTCATCCCCAGATGGCCGTGACATCTCCTGCAAAATCGGGACTGAAATGGAAAATGGCAAATCTGGAAAAATAGGCCTCGAAGATGTCTTCGACTCTCCCGCCTCATAGCTCTGTTGCAAAAACTGAAAAAGGTTTTTGTTCCTCAGCCTGTGATGACCAAAAACCTCTCTCGGATTTTTAAAATTCGCCTCCGTTTGCTTAGGATCTCCGTCGGAAGAAGACATAGTAACATAGGCAAAAATTGGCAAACATGAGGGAAAATGGTTTTTTGGCGGGAAAAAATTCCGGACCCCCCCCTCGTTAAACGTAGACCGCCCAGGGGGGTCCGGAATTGAAACTGGGCCGTGGATCTCGGTGATCAAAACTGGACCGTTTAGATTAGCATGGGTTTTAATTTAAATTCCGGACCCCC
>JZKD02S1048967.1:12951-32141 GCA_000966675.3 Picea glauca | reverse complement strand
TTAATATTTTGTGATTATTTATATTTTTTATTTCTTTTTGCCATTTTTAATTTATTTAATTGTTTTATTTTAATTTAAAACTAACCCTAACTTCTAACTTAGTTGCTAACCTAGGCATTAAATTTAATTAACAATTAATTAATCAATATTTAATTAATGATTAATTAATTATTAAATAGTCATTTATTAATCAATTTTAACCTAGACTAACCTTACTGCTAATTCTTTTGTTCATCCTAAGTCCATTTATGCAGGGATGGAAGGCGGGATAATGGAGGCTGACAAAGGACAAGGGGGAGAGGATGCAGCGGATGAAGGATGCAGCAAGGTGATGGGGAAATGAGCGACAAAAATGGAGGGAGGAAAACGGAATCCCCTGAGCCATACTTCGTCACCTGGAGAGATGCCAAATCAACAGTCGAAGAATCGACTCGCCTATAATTATAGGACCCTAACACAACCTTTTATGAATCAATTTGGAGGAGGATATTATCATGTCAGGTAGGGCCATGGTGTATACCAAAACCCTTCTTGGCCCACAATCTCTCATAACCAGTCTTTCCTGGGACCATGGTCTCTGATGTCGCAACCAACCGTTGCAAGTCATGCTGGAAGCACAAGTCCAGTCATTGTGAGTCATTATGGCATTAAGTCACCAACCTCTACAAGTCATGTTGGATACCCATCACCAACCACTGCAAGTTTTGGGGGCATTGATACGATTGAGAATCCTATATGTATAGGATGTAAGCCTAAGTTCCTTTGTATAATTTTCAAAGTATATCATCTAACTCATTTGTGCCCTACTACTGTTGTGGTACAAGAAGTGTGGTCCTTTTCTGATAACCCTTTGGGTTTTGAGTCGCCTTTGGTTTCCCAAAATTCTAATCCTTCTTTGGTTGATACAACGGTTGTTCTGATGCAATCTTCGGCTAACACCTCTCTTATTTTGAGGGGTGATGCATCATTTGACCATGTTGTTTGGCATCATGTTCAACCAACGGTCGTGTTGATGCAATCTTTGGCTGAAACCACTCATGTTTTGGGGAGTGATGCGTCTCTTGACCTTGTTTTCTTGCATCATATTCAACTAGCGATCGTGTCGATGCAATGTTCATTTCACACCACTCTTGTTTTGGGGAGTGATGCTTCTCTTGAACTTGTTGTCTTGCATCCTATTCAACCAACAGTTGAATAAATGGTGATGTCGATGCAATCTTCGGTCGATCCCATTCTTTTCTTGGAGAGTGACAAGTCTAAGGAAGTGACATTGTCGATGCAATCTTCGATCAATTCTACTCTTCTTTTGGGGGGTGATGTGTCTTTCAACCATGTCCTTAGTATTTATAGGTCTTTACCTTCTAAACAATGGGGAATTCCACTCTCTCCAAGTATGCTCCCTCCAAGTCCTAGTATGGTTTCATTTGATTGGAATGATCTTGTAGAGCCTCTCCTTCCTTCTTCTACACCCTTCCAAATAATGGGAATTCGTCGATATATTTTATATGAGGGATCCTTTGCAAGTATTTGATCCTCCTCGGCTTGGAAATTTTTGGGTTCTCCCAAGCTTGTGTCAGCTACCTGTGAGTTGTTGACTTTCGACAGAATTCCTACACAGGAGCCCTGGACTCCCCTATGACATGATGCTTAGAACAACATCCTTGAGTCTTAGTTCAGCTCTTTTTCGACTTCTGAAAAAATGAAAATATTGTCAAGTGAATTTGTCTCTTTCACACTCGTTAAATGGATTTGAAATGATGTCTATTTGGTATAAGTTTAACCCTTTTCCAGACCAATTAGACTACTTACGAAAAAGGAATACTCTAGTCACTATTGGCTAGAAGAGTTCTCCTAGGTATTATTTTATACTTTTTCGGGACTACGGGACTAAGTCTACGAAAAACGACATTTTTTGGAGTTAAATTGTAATTGCATTCCATCATCTTGCTTGCAGTATTGAGCCTATTTTTGGTTCCCACTTTCTCGTTATAAGCCTCTTACCTCAACAATTTGCATCACTAACCAAGAAGAGCCTTCTATATATCCTTTGCAGATTGACACCCTGTACCTTAAGAGGAAACATTCCCCCGAGTGTCCATTCCCCGCATGTACTTCCTTGAATTGAGCATAGATATGTTCTGCTGCTTGGAACTAGATGCTTACTCCCGACACCTATTTCCTCTTTTGTATCATAGAATTTCTTTTCCTATGAAGAAACAAAAAAATATGGACGGGAAAAGTATATTATCTCATATCGGCAGCAGTCATGTCTCCTTTGAACATAGAAAAATATTTTGAGTCCATTTTCATGCAAAGTTTTGGTTTAGCATGACCTTAGGAAGTTGAGCTCATTACTCAGAGTTTACTTCTCCGACTGGTTATTCTTCCAGTCCCTATGGATTTCGTTGATGCCTCATGCATCACAAAGTTTTATCATCAAGTCTATGCTTCCTGAGTTATCCATGTCTCATGCTCTTATTCAAAAGAAGTCTACAAGACTGTGTCGGCCATTTCTCAGAACTCTTGCCTTTGCATGTCGGTCATAGCCTCAGTGTATCTTAGAGTCACATGAAGTTGTAGTCCTACCATGCACCTTGGTCCTACTTTCATTATGGGTAAGTAACCTTGAACCCAATAGTTGACATTTTCTCATTCTTCGCTGACTGGAGGGTTTCCCTTATGTTTGATGGCAAGAAATATTTTCACACATTGGGATTTGTGTAGTGTCTTGGAATCTATTATCCTTATTGGTGGTTTCCTTGCCTTTATTGGTAGTTTTCCTTATTGGATTTTATTTAGTGGGTATCTTTCATGCACTACTTGCATCTAGTGCATGCGAGGGATGCACAGGGTCATTGGTTCGTGAACATCCTATTCATCTAAGATCCTCCTAATCATCAAGATAGTGCTTTGTACCTCGTGTTGAATGATGAGAGATTCCCTAGTGCTCTGCTTTCAGTGGGTATCCTTCCATCAACTTCATCTCATCTATTCTGGAAGTAAGACCTAGAGTTCTATGAGTACTTAGAAGTTTGCAGCCATTAGTGGCGGGTTCTCTTGCCATTGACAGTTGGGAATACATCAATGTTTCTTGATAGATGGATTCTTCAAGTGTTTGACCTCAACACATTTATTCACACTTGTAGAATGTACTCAATGCCTTGATACCTACTTTCATTATCGGTAGGTTCTCTCACATTTGTTGATGGTATACCTTAATGATCGATAATCAAATGAAGTCTCATTGTGTTTGACCTCAACTCCTCTATTCACATGATATAGACTTGCACCTTCGGCAGATAGTGTAGAAGACCTCCAGCTTATAGTAGAAACATTCCTCATTTGTTGTCATCTTTCATTGGACCAGTACCTATATGACTTCAGTGATCATGAGAGATCAGATTGTACTCCATTGTATAGAAATATATTTAGATTGATTTTGAGACTGGATTCCACTATGCCTTGTTTGTGAATATGACATATGTCCACGGTGTATTTCCTATTCATGGCCATGAACAACTATTTGATATATTTCCACATGGATATGCAGTGTAATTCAGATTGGCAGCCATGTGTACAAAGTCATTATGGATTGTAATATTCTCATGAGCAACTAGTACTTCCAGTTGAGTCTCCATTACTCCACTTCTGGGAATTATAATGTATTTTAGCCATCACAGATAGTCCTCTGACCTCACACATTAGGGGGCATCCGTTACAACAAATTTTACCTCACTCCATGCAAATTTATTGGATGGCTTTCCATTTCCCTATGAAAACTTGAAGTTCCCTTTTTGTGCCTTCTAGAGACAAAAACTCATATTTTTCCACATATACAGGCCCTATCAGTTATACAACAAGCGTATACACAGGTTGCTCCACTATAGCTCGCATACATTGGGTTCTTGGTTGTGGATCTTGATTATCTTTCTAATTCAGAGGTCTTTGTTTTTAGCCTTGTTTAAACCCCATGGAGACTATACACCAATCCATGTGGGGGCGACTTGTCCCCCCTGCAGGGTCTAAGGGCCAGCGGGGGTTCAGGGGTGAAGCCCCCGAAGGAAAAATTTCCTTGTAAATGTATATTGTAATTTCATAGTAAATCTGGACCGTTCATTATAAGGTCATAGATATGATGGTAGAGATTATGTTAGGGTTGTTTTCCCTAGAAGGAAACCCTATTTTATGAGGGAATTTTATTGTAGTTGTGTATTGTTTTGATTATTGTATTATGAGAGAGGTGATTGTGAGAGAAATAAGAGGAAGTTACAGTGGGTGTGTTGTAGGTTGTATCCCTTCCTTCTGTTGGATAATAAAAAGGAAGGACCTAAAAATTTCTCTAGTGGACATAACCCACACTAGGTCAACCAAGTATATCTGTGTATCTTTTGTGTTTTATTTCTGAATTTGTTTTATTTTATTGCTCCGTGATCCTATTTTTATAACAACCAGTATCAGAGTGAAAGGTAACTCAAAGGAAAACAAGGTTCCTAGTTCGAGAGGGAGCAATGGTGAAAGATGAAAAGTTTAGGGTCAAGAAATTTAACAATCAAAACTACCAGTTATGGAAGATGCATATAGAAGATTATTTATATCAGAACAATTTATTCCTACCATTGGGCGGAATAGAAAAGAATTCTATGGCCATGAAGAATGAATAATGGAAGGTTCTTGAAAGAAAGGCACTAGGAACAATATGGTTGAGCCTGGAAGCGTCGATGGATTTCAATATTTCAAAAGAAAAGATAACGAAGGAGATGATGGATGCATTGGTTAAACTGTATGAAAAAACTTCGACATCCAATAAAGTATTTCTAATGAAGTGATTATTTAATATGAAGATGTCATAAGGTGGGTTTGTTGCAGATCATTTAAATAAATTTAATACAGTAACTAATCAGCTAAGTTCTGTAAAATTGGACTTTGATGATGAGGTCAGGTCTCTTCTACTCTTGTGCTCAGTGCCAGAAAGATGGAATGGCTTGGTCATGGTTGTAAGTAACTCTGTCCCTAGTTCAAACACTCTAAAATTTGATGGTGTTGTTGGTGTTATCCTTAGCGCAGAAATGCGATGGAAAAACACAGGTGAGACATCATGTAATGCGTTAAACATGGAGAACAGGGGAACACAAAAGGATAGAGGAAAGGGCTTAGAGAACCGTGGGAATTCTAGGAAGGGAAGATCCAAATCCAGACTGGGAAAGATAGGGTGTTGGAATTGTGGGAAGAAAGGACATCTGAAGAAAGACTACAGAGATAAAAAGAAATAAAGAGATGGACAGCAGGAGAAAAATTAGGAAGCAAATGTAACAGGTGATGTGTTACAAGATCCTTTGATTCTTTCTGTAGATAATATTTATGAGTCTTGGGTAGTAGATTCAGTGGCTTCATTTCATGCCACACCCCATAGGAAACATTTTCTAGATTATGTTCAAGGTGATTTTGGACAGGCTCATTTGGGTGATGATGCACCATGCAAAATTGTTGGAATGGGTAACGTACAAATAAAGCAAAAGAATGGAAACTAATGGTTTTTGAAAGAGGTAAGACATGTTCTGGATCTAAGGAAAAATATAATTTCAATGGGGAAGTTGGCAAGTGAAGTTTGTATATCCATATTTACAAATAATGCATGGAAGATCACCAAAGGATCACTGGTGATAGAAAAAGGAGAGAAGGTAGGTAAATTGTATTTATGTACTTGTAATATTGACTCTTCTATATCTTTAGCATCTATAGGATTGGATACAACACTATGGCATCATAGGCTTGGACACATGAGTGAGAAGGGGATGCAGATACTTCACAAAATAAATTTGTTTCCATATCTTAAACAAATTGGTTCTGATTTATGTGAGCATTGGGTTTATGGAAAACAGAAGAGAGTAAGATTTCTCAGAGTTGGAAAATAAAAGAAGAGTGAAATGTTAGAGCTTGTGCATACAGATGTATGGGGACCAGGTCAAATATCATCTCTTGGTGTCTCTCATTATTATGTTAATTTTATTGATGATGCAACTAGAAAAACTTAGGTTCATTGCATTCGACAAAAATATGATGTTTTTGATACTCTTAAGAAATGGAAAGCCTTGGTTGAGAATGAGACAGGAAAAAGGTTAAAGTGTTTTAGATCAGACAATGGAGGTGAATATTGCAGCAAGGAGTTTGATTTTTATTGTTTATACCATGAGATATGTAGAGAGAAAGCAATTCCAGGAACACCACAAGAAAAGGGTGTGTCAGAAAGGATGAATAGGGCAATCATGAAGCGTGCAAGAAGTATGAGATTGCATGATGGGTTGCCCTTAAAGTTTTGGGAAGATGTTGTAAATATTGTTGTTTACTTAATAAACAGAGGACCTTTAAGCTCTTTGGATTGTGGCATTCCAGAGGAGGAATGGACAGGTAAAAAGGTAAACTATTCATTTCTGAAGACATTTGGTTGTGAAGAATTTGTCCATATTGATAAAGAAAATAGAACAAAGATTGAAGAAAAATTGAATACGTGTACCTTTATTGGATACAGTGTTAATGATTTTGGTTATCGCTTATGGGATTATGAAAATAAAAAAATAATTAGGAGTAGAGATGTAATATTCAATGAGAAGGTCATGTACAAATATCAGTTGCAGGGACAAAAATAGGAAAAAGAAAAACCAGAATACACAGTGCTTGATGAGATCACTGAAAACGAAATTCCAAAGGTACCAGAAAATCAAAATGTACAACAATAGGAGCAACAGGTACCTCAAACTCCTGCAAGTGTTGTTAGAATATATACCAGGTTAAGTAGACCCCTTGAACGATACTCTCATTCATTGTATTATTTATTATTGACTGATTATGGTGAACCAAAATGTTATGAAGAGGCAATGCAGGTAAACACTAAAAAGAAGTGGAGAAAGGAATGAAAGAGGAAATAGATTCCTTGGTAAATAAACAAACTTGAGACTTGGTTCAGTTGCCTACAAGAAAAAGAGCATTGCAAAATAAATGGGTTTACAGGTTGAAGGAAGAAGATGGAGAAAAAAAGTGGTACAAGGATAGACTTGTTGTAAAGGGGTTTGCACAAAAGAAAGGTATAGATTTTGATGAAATATTTTCTTCTATTGTTAAAATGACTTCAATTATGACTGTTTTAAGTCTTGTGGCAGTACAGTATTTGCATCTTGAACAGTTAGATGTAAAAACAACTTTTCTCCATGGGAATTTGGATGAAGTGATTTATATGCAACAACCACGGGGGTATGAGGTCAAAGGGAAGGAAAATTTGTTATGCAGGTTGAAGAAGATCTTGTATGGCCTAAATCAAGCTCCAAGGCGGTGGTATTTGAAGTTTGATGGGTTTATGAAAAAACAAGGTTATAGTATATGTCATTATAATCACTATGTTTATTTTAAAAGGCTAGAAAATGGAAGCTATATTATCTTTCTATTATATGTAGATGACATGCTTGTTGCATGGTTTAATATGCAGGATATAAATGTGCTCAAGAAGAAATTAGCTAATTCATTTAGGATGAAGGATTTGGGTGCTGCAAAGAAAATCCTTGGTATGAGAATAACAAGAGACATGAAAAATCATAAATTGACATTGTCTCAGGGTGAGTACATAGCGAAGGTGTTCATGAGGTTTAGAATGTAGAATGCAAAACCAGTTAGTACACCTTTGGCCAGACATTTCAAATTAACTAAGGAAATGTGTCCCAAAACACAAGACGAGATATAATACATGTCCAGGATCCCTTATTCATCAGCAGATGGTAGCTTGATGTATGTGATGGTTTGCACAAGACCAGATATTTCACATACAATGGGAGTTGTGAGCAGGTATATGAACAACACAGGTAAAGAACATTGGCAGGCAGTAAAATGGATTCTCAGGTATTTGAGAGGTACTGCTACTCATGCATTATGTTTTGGAGTTTCAACCACTATTCTACAGGCATATGTTGATTCAGATATGGCAAGAGATAAAGATAACAAGAGGAGAACCATCGGGTATGTTTTTACTATAGGTGGAACAACAATAAGTTGGATTTAGAAATTGTAAAAGGTTGTTGCACTTTCAACAACAGAAGCAAAGTATGCTTCTATTACAGAGGCTAGTAAAGAGATGATTTGGTTACAAAGTTTTATGGAGGAATTGGGAAAGAAGCAGGAGAATAACAGGTTGTACTGTGAAAGTGAGAGTTCCATTCATCTTGCAAAGAACTCATCCTTCCATTAAAATACTAAGAATATACAACTCAGGTATCATTTCATACGATATGTCTTGGAAGATGGACATTTGAAGTTGGAAAAAATAGATACTATCTAGAATCCTGCAGACATGTTAACAAATGGAGTAACTAGGGAGAAATTGAGTTCCTGCTCATTTTCAGCTGGCCTTCAAGCATGAAGGTGAAGATGAGAAATTTTTCAAGGCCAAGAAGGATAATAGTCCAACAATTACAACATCTGTGGAGTTGTTGTGATCGGTCTCCAAGTATGACATTGTTGGTTGTGGAGCCTAATTATGTTTATGATTCAGATGTCTTTGTTTTCAGCCTTGTTTATACCCCATGGAGATTGTACACCCCTCCATGTGGGGGGGTTGCAGGGGGGGCTTTTCCCCCCTACGGAGTCCGGGGGGCTCATCCCCTTAGTTGAGGGGTCTGAGGGCCAGCGTGGGTTCAGGGGAGAAGCCCCTAAAGGAAAATTTTCCTTGTAAATGTATATTGTAATTTCATAGTAAATTTGGACCGTTCACTATAAGGTCGCAGACTGACAGTAGATATTATGTTAGGGTTTTTTTCCCTAGAAGGAAACCCTATTTTATGAGGGAATTGTATTGCAGTTGTGTATTATTTTGATTATTATATTCTGAGAGAGGAGACTATGAGATAAAGAAGAGGAAGTTGCAGCGGGTGTGTTGTAGGTTGTATCCCTTAATTTTGCTATATAATAAAAAGGAAGGACCTAGCAATTTCTTTGGTGGACGTATCCCACACTAGGGGAACCACGTATATCTGTTTCTCTATTGTGTTGTTTATTTTTTGTGTTTTATTTCCACATTTGTTTTATTTTATTGCTCTGTGATCCTATTTTTCTAACACAGGTTTGGTGCTCAAAATTAAAATTTATGTTGGGTTTCCATGCCATGTCACGAGATCCATGATCCTTGACCTTCCATATACTAGAAACGCTTCAAATCAGCCCTTTTTTTCCATTTGAAGGCTATAAGTTGAGCCATATCCAAGCCTTGATAGAGGATTTCAACTTTGAGAGAAAAGACACTCTCGAGAAATTTCACTTCATATTGAGTCCTCATCCCTTTGTCCTTGAAAGTCTGAACTCTTTGTTCATCCCCCAAGCTCTTACTTCTTTGTGATGGAGAACTTCATTGACTCCTTTATATGAGCTTAACTTTGGTGGAGGATTGAAGTGGTGGAGGCCCAGCTGGAGGGACTTAGTTTCTCGGTTTCAATATGTGTTGTTGCAGAATTTTGTCAGCTATGTACTTATGTTGATTATTTTAATATAAATACTCTTTTCTCATCCCATTTATATCTTTAAAATATTTGAATTATTAATCCATGGGCGTATTTGTCATGTATGTTAATCGATTATGCTAATATTATATATTATCACCATATGTTTGTGTATATTGGTTGTTGAGGACAAGTTGCATGTATAAATCTTTGGGCCGTGTGCTCAACGGTGATCTTCTTCAAACGTCTGGACAAGGCAGGATCGTAGCCTTGTCTTGTTAGCATTTCATTTATATAGCATACTTGGGATTAGAATTTATTTTTGCATGTCATTCCGCCTGTTGTGGTTTACCCCTTGCCATAGAGAGATTTCCATCCTAACATTCATAAACAGTGCAATACCTCTTCTTGGAATTCGAATAAGAATTGTGTCTATACCTTTTACTTCATGGGCTCGATTATCACCCAAGAACATTTATTCTCCTGATCTACATTGAAGAGTTGAAAATATCTCCTTATGATGTGTCATATTCCTGCTTGCACCAAAGTCAATATACCACACATCTTTGCGAGAATCATTAGCAGAAAGAGCATATAATAAGGAGAGATTTTCAAACTATTTTAATAACTCATCAGTTCCATCACCAGAATTACCATCAACAAAGTTACTTTGATGAGACTTGGGCTAATTCTTATTGTGATGTTGATGATGTCCCTTTTCACCCTCAAACTTCCTTTTAGGATAGTCTCTCGCAATGTGACCACTTCGGTTATAGTTGAAGTATTTGACCTTTGAAAGGTTTCTTATGGATGAAGAGGGCTCACCCCCATTGAATGGTTGTCGAGCGGTATTTCATCCTTTATTTTTCTGCCACTTCTTTCCAGATTTCTTTTTCTTCGACCACAAAGAAACATCTTCTAAATCTTATGATACTTTTCTTTCATGCACATCTCCTTGGATAGGAAAATGTCACACAAATTCTCAAATGATGGCACCATTTCTTTACCTGCAATACTGTTTGTAAACATTTCATAATCATTAGATAAATCATTTAAAGCAATAGCTACCAATTCTTCATTTGAGATTGTATCGCCAACATCATGTAGTTGACCCCAGATCTCATTGATCATGTCAAAATAAGAAGAGACACTCTCTCCTTCGACCATCCTGCACATGTTCAACTTACTTCTAAAGAACATCCTCGGCAACATGGATTTCAACTTGTCCCAAAATTCAATATCCATCTTGCAGTTTTTCGCATGTACAACCAAAGATGATTTCAAATTAATTGAGATAATCATTCGAGCCTTTATATTCCTCTTACTCTACTTGGCTTGATCATTGGGATCTCTCAGTTTTTGTTCCTTCCCATCAAATATGGAGAACACATCACGTTCATTTAGGATGAGCTCCATAAAATATTTTCTATAGGAATAATTGGATGCGCCTTCCAATTTTTCAAAATCGCTTGATTTAAAGTTGTTCATTTCATAGAATGGAAGACAACAACTGACAATTTGATGACATATTAATAAAAAAAAATAGTATACCTTGTATAGCCGAACTAATGGGCACTACAAGTCAGCCAACGAAGCACTCTACCTCAACTTCTCATGCAACCGTTGTCCTTGGATTGAACCCAAAATTAGCAAACGCACCAGTCGGTACACTTCACTCTGGACGCTTCACACTGGCAGATCGTGGCTGTTCTTTGCAACAATCGATTCTCTCTCTCAATCAACTCTCTCTCCTCAATGTTTCTACAACAAAAATGGCTACGTACATCCGTATACCTTTTACGAGTATCTTGGATCATGTGCACCAGTCGCTAGTCGCTTGCGATCCAGAATATGGGTGACTGGTCCCTCTCCCAGCCAAACAACACAATGTTCTCCACGATATGATACAATTCTACAATCATACATTGGCCAAACTCACCTCAAATCGTATGGAGGAAGATTTAATCTCCACTCTGATACCATTTTAATAAACTTCTTTATTCAGTAGAAAAATCACTCAAAAAAAATTATATTAATTATAATTTTTTTTTTACATTTTCATCAAAATGTGAAAAGAATAATACATAGCCTTACTAATCCTTAGCCACTATGAAAATAAAGGCCTCCAAAACTTCCAAACCATATCTACCAATCTGCACCTGATATTGAAAAAGAGGTTGAAAAATAATCTCATCTAAATTTCCATCTCAGAAAACTTAAGTTCCTCTTATTCGATTTTCTCTCCAATTAAACAACACAAATTGCTCATAAAATGTAAACACATACAAAAATCTCATGGTGTTTTCATTCAACTCGAGCTATTTAAATCCAATACAACGTGGATCTAATATACGAATTAAATCAGATTACAATCCCCTAAACTAAGAGCAGATATTCACGATCCAACAAACTCTGAGAAATACCAATAACCAAATCTGCCTAAGGAAAACAATCCCAACTATAAGCTAAATAAAAAGACACCAGAACCTTCTAGCAATATTCTCACAAATTCTAACATATTGCATGTCTTTGGAAGATGAGTTTTTACTAACCTATGTTTAGTAACTTATATAAAAACGAATACCTACACAAAAATGAAAATTTAAATAAATAACTATAGTTATTTATGGGATAATTTGACATCGCAGTTAATCTTTTAAATCGTTTACCCATGATCATAAAATGTCTCTTATCCAACAACTAAATCACTCATTTGAAATCGTTTACCCATGATCATGAAATGTCTCTTATCCAACAACTAAATCACCCATTTGAAATGCTTAAATTATTGATTTGGGAGTATTACAATTTGTGCCAAAATCTTCCATAAAAATAACACCGAAAATGAGTGATTAGGTGATAGATTGGCATACGCTTATTTATTTAAAAAAAAAACAAAGAAAGAAAAGGAGATCAATAAAAGTAAAAGTGTAGGAGATACTAGTGCTAGGAGTGAATTATTGCCATCCCTCCTACTACTATGATTTGTTTACTCTCAATCCTCTAGTTTTCCCTTCACTAATGGTAACCAATGAATAAGGTATTATACCTGGTCAAATATGCCTTTTAGTGATTATAGCTTCTATTATACCTTGTCAAATATTTTTTTAGTGATTATAAAAAGTTAGTGTAATTGATAATTTTTTTTAACTAGAATAAATAATTTAGTTTTCTCATGTATTTTTAATTAGCAATAATCATTTTATAAAAGTAGTTGATATACGAATTAGCAACAACTACTTTATAAAAGTGGTTGATATAAGTCACGTATATCAATCACTTTTATAAAGTGGTTGTTGCTAATTAAAAATACATGAGAGAACTAAATTCATTTTTCTAATTAAAAAAAGAAAAAGTTGATTACACTAACTTTTTATAATCACTAAGAATATCGACCACTTTTATAAAGTGGTTGTTGCTAGTTGATGGCTGACATACATGGGGAACATTAATAAATTATTAATATATTAATACATAAGTAATGCGTTAATTAATTGAAAGTATTGATGTATAATTAAAATATTATTGTACTAAAATATTAATTAATTGAAAGTTAATTAATTATTACATCACTTTAATGTGTAAATTGAAGTATTTGGTGTCTATTATTATTATTATTATTATGATATTGTGTTAACATTAAAGTATTAGTTAATTAATACATTACTAATGTATTATTAATAAATTTCTCTCTGGTTTTGAATGGGGATATTACTTCTCTGTGGAAGGGGAATAATATTTCTCTGCAGTTTTGAAGGAGATATTTTATTTCTAACATTATATCTCTATGGTTTTGAAGGGTAATAATACTTCTCTACTGTTTTTACCTTTTTTTATGACGATAATCTCTGCAATTACTCTATGTGATGTGAACCATAATACTTCTCTATGGTTTTGAGCTCTCGGACTCTAGGTGAGGGTTATGGATTCTTCAAACGGATGAGGACATGTGAAATCAGGTGAGTCACTTTTTACTTTGACTCAATTTTAATTTAAAATATATTAACGTGTGAAAATTAAAGAGATTTAAATATATTTTATTTTTTTATCTATTTTTTTAAAGTTTGTAAAATTTGATTTGAGAAATAATAATTAATAATAAACAATCAACCCAAGAAGGAGAGGCTAAAGAAAATCACAACTTGAGAGATAGGATTAAAGAGCTAGAAGAAAAACTAACCAACAATTTGACCCTTAGTAATATCGAAAACAAATCGGATATCAAACCCATCAAAGAGGAAATGAATAATCTAATTGAATAGGAACATGAGCGTAATAAAAGAGCCTTGAACCTCATAATTTTTGGTATAAAGGAACAACAAGAGGAGCATACACTAGCAATAGTAAAAGAATAATTAAATAATAAATCACAAATTGATACAACTTACCTCAAAGAAGCAAAGAGTCTAGGAAAAATAATTGATCACAAAGATAGGTTGATTCGTGTCAAGACCTCATTCCAAAAGACCAAGTTGAATTAAGGAAGGAAACTCAAAAGGTAAAAGAAGCCAGGAAAGAAGGAAAATGGACAATAATTAGAAATCAAAAATCTATTGTTAGGGATAGAGACCAGAAGTACACTAATAAATAGGAATTTGGGACACTTTGGATCCTTTTTTGGAGTTGTCGTGGATTTCCATGGCACAAAGGTTCTATGATAAGTTGGATCCCGAGTGATATTGATATTATTTGTCTAGTTGAAACTTGGGAGCATGAAGAGTCTAAGGTCCCTAACATAAAAGGATTTGTCTTGTGGTTAGCATGGAACAAAAAGTCCCACCGTAGAGGCATATGAGACATAGCTTATTATATTAGAAAGAACATTTCTCCTCACATTCAACTTCATAAGATCGACCCTCTAAATCAGTACATTTGGATAGAAAGTTTAGACACCAATGCTAAGAAGATGCGTATAACAATTTGTTATTTTTCACCTATTAATTCTACTTTTTATAAGAAAAACAATCTAGATAGAAATTGTCTCTATAATAATTTAGAACACGATATTTATAATTTGAAAAATGAAGGTAATATCCTCCTGCTAGGACTGCAACTAAACAAGCTATTCTTTTAAGAACTGATTCCAACCATAATCCTTTATGGATAGATGAGGACCTTGTTTTATCTAAGAGCTACAAAAGAAGCTTTGAAGACCTAATTGAGAATTTGTTTGGTACTGAGTTGGTCAATCTTTGCAGCTCTTTGATCCAGGTGGATATTGGTGGCCACCCACCTATTCCACTTGCACCCCCACCATTGCTTCTTTCAGTTTTTCAATTTCCACAGAGTTTACTATTTTTAGCAGTTTTTCGAGTCCTGAACTTCCGGAGCCGTTTTGAGGCCTTAAACGACGTTTTTTGGGAAAACGGGGAGCAACATGGATGATCGATCAATATTTCTCACCCAAAAGTTGTAGTCCTCAGATAGATATTTCTAACGAGGTATGGAACGCGTCAAACAGAGATTGTATGCCAAAGTTACGTCTCCAGGAAGTTGATGTACCAACTTACCCAAACAGGGCCCATAGTCTTGGCGTTTCATCTCCTAGGGTTAGGTCTTTGGATGTTTAGGGTTTTCCATTGTTTCTAAATAATAATAGGCCTTCAAACCTCATTGTAGCACAGTTCAGAGGCCAGTAGCCACCACATCTGTTCTTAGAGATAAGCTACCAGCGCCCTAGCTAGTTTATTTCCATTCTGTCTGTAAGCATATTTCAGTCATTTGTTATTAATGAAATTAAGTCTTATTTCCACTGCATCTCTGTGTTTATGTGTATTTCTGTATTTCATTGTTTTCCTACATAAATCCAGATCACTCTCAAGACTTAATAATTTGCAATGGAGTAATGAAGTGGCCAAACTCTAACCAGATGACTTGTATTCATGGGCTAGGTATAAGTGTCGTATATTATGTGATATTTGATATCCTCTTTTCCAACCAAATAACAACTTTTAACCTTTTAAATGACCATGAACCCGACTCTGATCATAAACCTTTAACCCTAACTCTAAACGTTTCCATCAACAGGAGCATCATTGAAGAGAATTTTGATAACCAAAGACAATAGTTCTTTGACAAAAGTAAAGTTGACATTTTCTTAAAGGATTTAAATAGTAAATTACATCTCCTAACTTATAAGGACAACATTGAAGAACTCTATCATAATTTTACAACTACCCTTTACACTTCTACTAACAAGTTCTCTTTCGAGGTGTCATGTAAAAAGAATAATAGAACGACCAACCCTTGGCATGATAAAGAATGTAAAAATGCTAGGAAATCCATTAGGGGTGCTTCTAATGAGTCCTTAAAACTCGATAAGATCAATACGTACAAATCCCTAATTAAAAGGAAAAAAATGTACTATATCAATAAAAGGAAAGAGCATCTTTCAAAACTATCTAAGTTGGATCCTAAGAAGTTATCGAGCCAAATTATGAACCGCAATACTAAACAAAATAATATGATTCCCTTAAGGGATTGGAATTCCTACATTAAATGTCTTTACGAGTTCCCTAATGCCATGGACACCATTCCTATTGTCCCTACAAAGGATACATTTTTTTGTTTAGATGACATAGAGTTTGGGGTTAAGTGGCTTGCAAATGGGAAAGCTAAGAACATTGAAGGCTATCAAGCTGAAATTTTTAAAATCAAAGGGCATATCCTTATTCCTCACATACACAAGCTCTTCAATTTAGCAGTCAAGTAGGGATTCCCTAAACCATGGATGCAAAGCTTCATTGTTCCTATTCTTAAAAATGGAGATAGAAACAATCCCTCTAATTATAGGACCATTATGATTAGCCCAATTTTAACCAAGCTTTATGGAATTATTTTGGAAAAGAAGATTATCCTTTGGCTAGAAAGTCAAGGTAAAAGAGCTAAAGGCCAGGCAAGGTTTAGGAGATATCATTCAACTATGGACCATATTGTTACCTTTAGGATCATTGCAGAGGAGTTCTGCAATACTAAAACCAATCTTTTTTGTTGTTTTGTTGACTTTAGAAAATCTTTTGACATGGTTCCTAGGAAAAACCTTTGGCATAGGTTGGAAGAGGTAAAAGTGCCTCTTGAGCTGAGGGCTGCTACAATAAGGCTATATGAGAATGTTATTGCTAAGTTTAAAAACACCGAGGGCTGGTCGAAAGAGATTAAATGAAATATTGGAGTCAAACAAGGTTTTCCCTTGTCCCCTACCTGTTTTGGCATATACATTGACAAGTTAGAAGATTGTTTGGAAAAAGTAGGTTGTGTCGGCCCTACTCTCACTGGTATGGTCATCAATCTTCTTCTTTATGCTGATGATATCATTCTTATGGAGAGGATTCCCCATGATCTTGAAAACCAACTAAGAATCCTCAAGGATTTTTGCTCCAATATGGGTATGACTATTAATACTGATAAGAATAAGGTCATGATTATTAAATCCACTAAAATCACTTATGATACCTGTTATCCCCGATATCTAGGGATAACTAGGAGATCGTGTCTCGAGGCCCACAGGTCCTAGACATGGAGTACTGAGAGAAGGATTGACCTGAGCATGGCCCTGGAGGGCCCATTCTTCTTCTTCTTCGCCAGACTTGTCCTGTCAGTAGCAGCAGCTTCCATCACCATCGGCTTGGACTTGCATCAGGGAGGACTCTTGCTTCATGAGGTAATTGGTCCAAGGTATCATGGTATGTGTCATGTTTGATCGTTATAACCTTCTTATATATGCATTAGGTTCCTTTCATTTCTGATCACTGCTTGGATCTTACACTAATTCACTTGACCACTTTTGGGGTGATTGATGGAGCGACTTAGCAAGCTGGTATTCATGGGTTTTGGTTAGCCACCAAGGGGGATTTGCAGAGCCATCTTCCGCTCCCACCATTGTATCACTTTTCATATTATCTCCCACACATCTATCCCACTCCCCTAGTCTGGCCATTAGGATGACCTTTGAGGGTTACACTTTGTCTTGTGGGAAGAAGGGGCTAAAGGCCCAGGGGGTAAAAGTAGCTGGTAAAAGATAAAATCTATAGGAAATAAAACCTAGAGATGCTTCGCCCAGGGGATCCCCGAGAAGGAAATAAAAAGCCTCTCGATAAGAAACTGAAGGGACCCTTAGAAAATAATAAAACAAGACCTAACCAAGAGGATGGGAGGTCTCATCACGAGTCGGCCCATTATGTTCATAGGTATCCAGCAGTATGACATTGCCATCATCTGGTCACCACGCCGGGGCAGTGACCTTTGGTTGCATGGCCAAGGGAAAGGGGGTCTCATCACGAGCCAGCCTTATCATCTCTGTGAAGATGCCAGTGGGTAACATTGTTAGCTCTGGTCACCAAGCCAAGGCAGTGTCCTCTGGTCAGACCTTGAAGTAAAAAAAAAAAGAAAAGCAATAAATAAAAAGATAAAGGCAATAAAGGGCTTGGAAAAAATGCATCCATGACAGGTACAGCTCGCCTCCTACAAAGGCACCCACAGACAACACCTGCCCTTGCTCTTACTGTGACTGGACATCTCTAAAAACCATATCACCTCACAAAACATGGCTTGAATAATCTTCTAAGGAAACTTTCCTTATCGTGTGGGTATTAGCCCAATATGTTATTTTGTCGGTTGCTTCACCTTTGTATAGTAGATCTGTGTAATGTCTTTGAGCTCTTAGATGATATGCTAGGAATTTCATGCATATATTTGATAAATTTAATGATGAAATATAATTGACATTGCTATGATCCCTAGGACTAATGAGCCCATGGAGGGCGTAGTCTTTGATGTGCAGGACCATGCCCGGCGGAAAGGTACCAGTGGATCAGTACACATGGGGACATGATTAGTTCATTCCTCCATGGGGCTGAAGAGCCCATCAGATGGTTGATGGGATGGCAGAGGTAGGACAACGTTGTGAGGAGCCCCTGCATGAAGAAGAAGAAGGACGTCCTCACCCAGGACACTTTGGTAGAGCCCAGCCTAGGGGGGTCACCCACTGCAGATTGAGATGATGGCTTTTTGATGGACAGGACGCCACCATGGCAGGCTGAACGTTTTCTGGAGGATGTGGCAGTGTTTTGGGATCATTTGGCACGTGTGGCAGCTTGCAAGAGCCCTAGGAGGGCCAACGTTTTGCCTTTTGGATGTTGATCTTGCCCAAAAAGGGCCAACGTCTCCCTCAGAGGGGCCTGACGTCTCCCTTTTAGCTCTTAAATTTGACATTTTAGCATTTAATGTGACAAATAATGTAATATTGTTAAGTCAGCCTTGTCGCCTGTTTTAATGACCTCTTTTTGTAATTAAAGGTCATGTGAATGATATAAATAGAGGACGTTGAGCCTCATTTTGGACATAACACAACTCACTCTCTTGTAAGAGGATTACATTTTAGTCTTTTGTCTTTGTATTTGGCTCTTGGATTTGAGGCACTACACTTGAGGAGGATCATTTTTGGCATGCATATGGTATTTTTATCATTGGAGGTGTTACAACTAGGGTTTGATTAGATTTTCATGAATTTGTAAGTATATTTTTAATGAAAAACTTCTTGATTGAATGGTTGTAGGTCAAATAGCTTACTTTTATGGTTACATTGTTACTATTTTGCTTAATCATTGAAACCCTAGGGAGCAAGCACACAAGTAGGTCCTTGCTTTATGTCCCCATGATAAAAACTTGTTTAGCCATTGATTAAAGAAGGTTTAGCCTAGCCATAGCTACACTAGCCAT
>JZKD02S1048923.1:0-13311 GCA_000966675.3 Picea glauca | reverse complement strand
TTCAAAATTTAAAATTTTTACATTTTTATTTAGTTTTTTTTTTCCATTTTTTTATGTTTTTTTTTTTAATTTGGCTTTTGAATATATATATTTTTTAAGTAAATCATTTTAAAAGTGACCATTTAGTATTCAATTTTGGGTTCTTTTATTTGCATAGGGATTTCTTGTCCAACTTTAGTTTCAATTAAGTCATAATTAGCTATAATTTTAACACTTAGAAAAAACATTTTTCTTTAAGTAACATCACTTTGTGAGAAACTATTTCATTTTTTAAGGCCATGCTCGAATAAAATTGTATTTTTGACCCAGTTAGAAAAAAGAGATTAGAATATACATATCTATAACAACAAGTTGGAAACAAAAGGAACAACCATGTTCAATCCAACCATAGATGCAAAACAACCAAGTTACTTTTCCTTATTACCCCAAGCCTAACTATGAATCCATAAGGGTAAACCGAGCTCCAATCGTTCATCAATGTACAATTGTACAGTTAAAAAACTATTTTCCTAACAGATGTGTGCCCACACATCAAATATTTCTTCTTTCCTCAACATACTAAGTAGCGCCCTACCTCCCACATATGTTGTATATATCCTCTTTATGCCTAGGACTTTTCATTGAATTCATTTCCCTCAGAAATTTGCAGCAGCGATGATTTTAAGGATGGAAATTTGTTTTAAAATGTAGAAACCTTGGCGAATCTTACTGATCCTTCATATGCCAACTATAAATGATTGGTGATATTTTTGTAAAAATATTCAAATTTCTAGGGATTTTATATAGTTTTTATAAAATTTTGGCGATTTTTAAGGTAAAATAATTTTATCCGATAGAATTTGGGGGAATATTTTTTAAAATAACGAATCTCGTTTTTGGAAAAACCATGGAAAATTAGCCCATGAGCGAAATTTAGCCCCTAAAATCATCCCTGTTTTGTAGCGTTAGAAATGTCTAATTTTTAGGGGCTGCCAATGACATAATATACTTCTGCACTTGTCAAATGAATGTCTGAGTTAGCTCCATCATGTTACCCACTTATGAAGTCATAGTCATGTCTTTCTAACCTATTTGTTCCATTTGTTTCCTATATTTATTAATTTATTTTATTTTTTATCACATATGTCCATCAAAAGTGGACAATTGGCAGGTCCAAATCTTGCACAATACTTAAAAAAAATAATAGTCAAATGTCTTGATAAAGACAAATACTAATTTCCTTAATGAAAATTATTAAATAACATGCTTGATATTTGGGGATGTTACACAATGATACCATCAAAGTTATTGTTTGTGTATCTATCACTGTGTTGTTTTTAAAAGTTGCATACCACAATCCATAATCAATTGTACCTTCAATATACCTTCAAATTCCTTTTCCAACATGTTAGTGAGAGGCCTTACGAGACTCCATAAATTTGGAAATGAAACCAATTGCATACATAACATCAAATCTAGTTGCAGTAAGGTACATGATGCTTATTGAAAACATTATATACATTTTTGAATCAACGACTAGTCCATCATCAGGCATTCTCAATTTTGTTCCTATCTTGATAGGTGTTTATGATGGTTTTCATTTTTCAATCCTGAA
Organism: Picea glauca; assembly: GCA_000966675.3. NCBI lineage: Eukaryota > Viridiplantae > Streptophyta > Pinopsida > Pinales > Pinaceae > Picea > Picea glauca. The sequence continues at coordinate 11,717 of JZKD02S1048923.1, read as the reverse complement.
CCTATTTAATATATTTGCAGAATAGTTTTGTTGACATATAAAAATGCCTCGAGTATAATGCTTAATTTCAATTCCAAAAAAATACTTCATGGGACCAAGGTATCTCCTATCAAAATTCATTTTCATGGCAACTTTGAAATCATATAATATCATATTACCAACAGATAGCTTCCTTATTCGATTTGGTATAAAGAGTGGGCTCATTATTACTCTTGTTGAACCCATTGTTAAGAAAATAAGAGTCAAATAGACTGTACCAAGCTCTTGGATATTGCTTCAATCCATACAAGTCTTTCATCAACTTGTATACTCTACACTCTTGGCCTTTTAATTCAAATATTGGTGGTTGATATGCACACACCTCTTCTTCTAAATTTACATTCACAAAGAATGATTTAATATCCATCTGTGAACTAACCATTTTTTCTGAGCTGCAATGGTTATCACAAATCTAATAGTATCCAACCTTGGTACTGGAGTGAAGGTCACACCATAGTCAATATTGGTTGTTAAACGAACCCTTTGGGAACTATCCTTCCCTTATATTTCTCTACCTTTTCTTTCTCACTCAATTTTGTCTTGTAAATCCACTTAACACTAATGTTGGTTTTATCTGCTAGGAGATAAACAAGATCTCATGGCTTATTCCCTTTAGTAGCTTCAATCTCTTCATTCATGGCATGTAACAAATGTTCTTCTTTGACTGTCTCTTCAAAAAAAGTAGGTTAAAAGGAAAATAAGGTAAAGTGAGCTTGTTGATCCATGTCATCAAAAAAACTCATGGATTTACCTCAAGCTACTTGTTTTATGATTTCTCGCAGAGCCTACTCACTCACCACATCAAGAAGAATTATTTTCAATTTGTTCATCAAGTTGTCTTTGAACATGTAACCATGGAATTCTTAATGGAGGTACTTGTTTTCCTAAGCTTTCTACTTATTCATCTATTTGGAGTAATGGATTTTGGTTGTCTGTTGTTTCATTTTCTTGATCACTCCAATATTTGTCCTTCAAGAATTTTACATCTCTTCTCACCACAATTTTATTGGTGACTATATTATACAGTCTATAGGCTTTGGACTATTCAATGTACCCAATGAAAATGAAAATTTCAATGCACAATCATTGTTTTAAGATTCCTTCTTAGCTCTTTGGGGACATGTCATTAGGCTATAAAATAATTACTTTTTCAAGTGAAAGACACTTGACGACTCCATGCCTTTTGAAGAACTTTATCTTTTACACTTTTCATTGAATATTTGTTTAGTATGTAAACTGAATAAGAAACATCTTCAATCCAAATCCAAAAATCATTGGATAACTTCTTATCTCTAATCATTGTCCTTTCCATGCTCATGATGGTATGATTATTTATTTTAGCCACTCAATTATGTTTTGGACTATATCTAGTGGTGAACTGCCTTTTAATTCCATGTTCTCTATAAAAAAAAATCAAACTGCTTCAAGTCATAGTCACCTCCTCCATATGTGTTGAGTACGCTGACATATTTTCCACTCAATTTCATGCTACAAATTTAAATTCTTTAAGCTTTGAGAATGTATCATATTTTTTTTTAGTAAATATACCCAAACTTTCCTATGAAAATCATCAATGAATGTTAGAAAATAACAACTCTCACCAATGGAGTGAGTTTGCATGGATCCACATAGATCTATGTGAAATAGTTCTAGGTGCTCTTTGGATTTGTAGGGTGCTACCTGAAAATTGTCTCTTCGATGTTTTCCAAGAATATTACTTTAACAAGGGTTGTTATCTTCATTCAATATAGGTAGTCCCTTAGCAATTGACTATTTTTGCAAGAGACTAAAAGTCTTAAAAGGTAAGTGATTTTTTTAGCATATGATCATGACATGTTTACAATTCTCATATTCAATGGGAACATTTTATTCTTGGTCATTTGAACCTTTGCAACAAGTGTTCTACTAGGTGGCTTATCTAAGATGGTGCATGTTCAGTCCTTGAATTTGACATCATAGCCATTCTGACTCAATTGTACTATACTTATTAGATTGTGTCTAAGATTTAGCACATAGAAAACATCAAGAATGTCTTTCTTCTCAGTTTTATTGGTTAATATTGACACACCAATTTTTCCTCGGTCCTTAACCCTATGCTTGTACCTTTCCTATGGTTGTACCTTAAATTTCTTCATAACAAACCCATTTAAAGGTGAATAAATTAGATGTGAGACAAATTTCAAAGAGTTTATGGGTTTCATAGTAAACTAATTTTGAGATAATCTCAAGGGAGAAACAACCACAAAACTAAGCATAATTTTTACTTCCTCAAAATGAAGAAATGAATATCTTATTGCTTTTAATAAAAGCAACAAAATCCTTATTAGTGAGAGACTTTCTTTTAGAAGGACTTCAATTTGTTAGCAATAAACCACCTAAGAGCATGAGTGGGAGCACATATAGCACTAACTATAAGCTGAGGTTTTTTTGTTGTTATAAATTTTAGGTTGTTTATAGATATTTGGGGTTTGAGGGTTATGAAAAATAATATGTATTTGAATGTTAAGGTCCACTTTATAAACTTTGATGGATTTTGGAACCATAAACCACCCAGGAGCATGAGTGGGAGCACATATAGCACTAACTATAAGCAGAGGGTTTTTTTGTTGTTATAAATTTTAGGTTGTTTATAGATATTTGGGGTTTGAGGGTTATGAAAAATAATATGTATTTGAATGTTAAGGTCCACTTTATGAACTTTGATGGATTTTGGAACCATATTAGTAATGATATTAACATGGTTTCTAGCTAGAGGTTTATAGAGGTTTATAGGTTTATATGAGGAACAATAAAGAATGTTTTGGATATTAGATTCATAGTATGAAGTATTCATAATGACCATGGCCTTACTTTTATTTTCTTTCAAGATAACCATATATGATTATAATTAAAGTGATGAATGGATTGAAATGATTTTTTAGTTAGATTTGCTTTAGGACATTTAAGGCGATGAATGAAGTGAAATTATTCTTTAGTTAAATTTGGTTTAGGAAATTTGGAAAGACGAAGAATTGCTTAATTTATTCAACTTTCTATGTGGGGTAGGTAATGGGTTATGGATCCACTAAAAGGGGCAATGGAGAAATTGAAACCGTTTTCAAGAAGATGGAAGGTAGGAGGGTCGACATTAAAAGAGAATAAATTTATGACCCTCAAAGGATATTTAATAGGAGAATTAGAACGATATTAAACTATTGCTAAGATTATTGTTAACACTACAAACACTTTACGTAGCAGTGCCATAATTCGATATCAACAACGAATTAGTATTATCATTAACATGATCACGAGTCATGATCCCAAGAGGAACATAATTTAAATTAGAGTCATTAATAGATAATAAAGATGGATAAGAAATTGCAAGTGGATTAGGGTTACAAACTTGTTTAAAATTTGAACCCAAGTGGAACCATAAATAATACGGCTTTGTTTAGGGTTTTTCGTGAAGGCATGCATATTGAAACCAATATCATTGGTCGAGTTAGACAGAGGTGCGTAGATTTCACCATAATTTGTCAGTGGCCCTACTTTCAGGGAGATCGACGAGGTGATTGTAGCTAGCATAGTGTGATACAAAGAGGAAGACGAACTGGAATAAATGGAAAAAAAACATTCTTCTCACCATTAGTGATCTTAGTTTAAAACTCAAACCATTGTATTGTTGATTCATCTCGCATCCCCTATATCGTTCATTTTCCAGAAAACGATCTCATCCTCTTCAACCTGCCAATCAATTCTTGTTTTATATATTTCCTCTCAGTCTGAATATGTGGGCTCTTTGTTGGTATACTCAATTTCTTCTCTTAAACAGAAGATTTCCACCGATTCAATTGCTTCTATGGCTTCCGATCGATTTTTAGACATAAAATCGATTTCAACTCCATCTCGACTCTATGTTGTTTCTTCCCTCTAAAATTACTCCTTACCCCTCCTCTTTAAATCTCTGACACCAAGTTGTATCCACTTCATCCAGTTCATCTATCAGGCTGCTTGATGGGACGGGAATCCCTAACCAAAACCATTTGTTCCAGACTGAATCGATATTACATCTTCCCACTGAAATCTCTTTCTGCTTCGCTTTAGATCTCAAGTACGCCACCATTTCCATCTCTTCCAGTTCATCTTCCTCTTCGTATCACACCCCACTAACTTCAATCACCTCATTGATCTCCCTGAAAGTGGCACCTCGTGTTGACCAATTATGGTGCAATCTGTGGTCCTCCTTCTAACTTGACCAATGATATCGGTATTGTCACCCACTAAGAGTCATGCCCCAAGTCCAGCTTTGGAATTTCTTCGACTTTTTGCACCATGATATTTATTCGTTGTAAGTTTGGCTCTACCTAGAATACTTTTCCTGGATTTTTTTATCTTCCCATATTTGATTTTGATTGCTTAGCTTTTGGGAACATCCTTTAGAAGAATAATATCTTCCCATATTTCATTTTCATTGATAGCCTTTTCAATGCTAGCCTTTTCAAGTTAACATTTCTTTGGTGGATATTGGTCCAAATACCCATACTTACCCATACCCATACCGTTTTCTAGGCCACTAACTATTCACATCCTTAGCATATGCAACTTACTTGTATACTTAGATATTTTATAACTTTCTTTAAAACTTAGTTAATTTAGCATACAACAAAAAACACGTGAAACACAAGAGTCATATATATAGTGGAGGTTTATTTATTTTGTGAAGAAGAAATAAATCTTTACAAAGAGGACACTATTGTCCCATTACATAGAAGGGAAGAGTCTCATTATTCCTCTTCATACACCAAAATTGACTAGATCTGATGTTTCGTCACACCAAGACTTCTCCCTTGTTGTTTCTTCTTGCCTTAGCTTGAAGTGTGCCTGCAATGTACCCCCTATATTTCACAAAATTGAAAAAAAAAATGATCAGGGAATTAATGTTGGAAACGGTGACAACAAAACTCATCCGTGAATAGGATTCTAGATCCTATAAACCAGGATTGGTTGTAACCAATGCACCTAAGTTAAACTATGGTTGAGATTACATTTATTAGTCAGTTTCTAATATATTGATATAAATTTGTATGCCCGTAGAGGCTGTGTGTGTCTGAGAGGAGTGAGCCTGTCTGTAATCTCCATTAGCTAAATAATAAGATAATCGATACCTGCGCTTGGTGGACGTAGCCCAACATTTGGGTGAACCACGTAAATTGTTGTTTGTTGTGTTTTGTGTTTGCATGTATTGATTTTGTTATGGTAATTGTTGTTTCCGCACTGACAATTGCAACAAGTGGTATCAGAGCTGAGGAGGACGCAGACTGGAAGAAGCCGCTCACTGGAAGAGGCCGCTTCATAATCGCTATTGAATTTCTCGTTTTTTGGCATCAGTGCTTGGAAAATACTTACACAGGGGCGCCGATGCTGGAGACCAAGGTTACGGGTGCGTTGATTAATCAAATTCATGGTTTTTAAAGAGGGAGCGCTGGGAGAGAGTCGACGCTCACCTTACTGGCCAAAGGGAGCGCCAGCCCACTCGTACCCTTACAAAATTTTACTTGTTTGGAGGCAGCGCACCCCATATCTCCTCCAAGGAGCGCTCCCCCCTTATGAAAGAATTCACATGAAAATTTTCTTATGAAATTTGGTTTTTTCAAAAAGTTAAAGTAATACTTTTATTTTTGGAGTATTAAAGGTTTTTATTATATTTTAAAATATAATATGGAGGATGAAAGGGTGGAGTGGATTTTGTTTGTGGAGGAATAAGGTATATGTAATTTTCTTTTGAAAACTACACAAGTTTATTTCTTCACAAATATATTTTTTGGGGCTTGGATATTATAAACAACAATGTTTATGTTTCCTCTAATGAAAAATATGTAGAGAGCTAAGTTCGAAATTGAAAAATTTAATGGCAAGAACAATTTCGAAATTTGGAAGGTTAAGATGCACGATCTGCTCATGCAACAAGGCGTGGTGAAGGTGTTGTTGGGAAAAGCAAAGCAGCCCGCGTCCATAACAGACGAAGACTGGGATGAGATGGATGCGAGAGCACTAAGTGCCATACGCCTGTGTTTGGCAGACGATGTATTGTTAAACATTGTCACAGAGAAGACAGCAGCCAGTTTGTGGTCAAAGCTGGAAAGCTTGTACATGACGAAATCTTTAACAAACAAGATCTTTCTGGAAAGGAAACTGTATAGTTTGCGCATGAAGGAAGGTACGAAAATTGCTGATCATTTAAATACTTTCAATACTCTTCTAGTTCAGTTGAATAGCATGGGTGTGAAATTTGAATCCGAAGATAAGGCAATTACTTTATTGTGTTCTTTGCCCGCGTCATGGGATCATTTCGTTACCTCTATTAGCTTCAGTTCAACAGAAAGCTTTACTATCTGAGGAAACAAGGAGGAAATCAAATCAAGAAACCTGTACATCTGAGGCATTGGTGGTCAGAGGCAGACCAAAAGAAAGAGGACAGGGTCAGAGGGATTTCTCTCGATCAAAATCAAAAGGCAGAAAGAGCAAACTCAAGTGTTGGTTTTGTGGAAAATCCGGACACCTGAAGAAGGACTGTTGGAAGTGACAACAAACCTCCAAAGAAGACCCTCAAAAGGAGATGAAGGAATCAAATTCAAGAGAAACAGGTTCATTAACAGGTTCAGGTATAGTTGATGAAGTTTTATCAATTAATACTGGTTCACGTCATGATCAACATTGGTTATTAGATTCTGGTTCTTCTAACCACATGTGTCTTCATAGACATTGGTTTATATATATATATAATGTAAAATGATTTAACCACCAGATACTATCCATAATATAACATCAACAATAAAGTACATAACTGAGATGCATATATGAAATACTGATGCTGGGAAACAAATGAAACAACCACATTCCACCCAACCTTAGAACAGAAAAACCACCATCACTTGCCATGATCACCATTGCCATGATCACACCCTAGAGTGACCATGACTCCATAAGGGAGAATTCAGTACTCCTTCTTATCTAATGTCACACTCAACAGATCAGAAAATGATTTTCCTCAAACTATTTATGCTCATAACATACAAAATCATTCTCCCTTCCATAACATACTAAGCAGTGTCCTGCCTCCCACATATGTTGTATTTATCTTGTGCCTAGGTCTTTCCATTCCTTTCCCTCCTTGGGCAATTCACATCTTTACAAATACCTGATCTTTACGGGCTTCTAGTGGCCAAATTCAACTTCTTCTACTTGTAAAAATTAGCTCTAAGTTAACTCAAACTTGTTCCCCACTCATGGAGTCATAGTCAGTTATTTTTAAACTAGTTGTTCCATTTGTCTTCTAGTATTTAATTTATTAAAACATTTCCCTCATACATGTGTCCAATAGAAGAGGACAATTGGGAAAGTCAAATATTTTTCCAACAATCATAAAATAATAATTACATAATCCACAATTCTAAATTCTGATCTTCCATAAATGGAAATAAATTTCTAAATTTGGATTTTCCATAAGTGGAAATTTATTTCTAAATTCAACTTGAAATTTAATTTCTAATAAATTGAAGATATCACATCCTTTCCCCTTAAGTACAACATTGTCCTCAGTGTTCAACCATTCCTTGGAACATTATTGGATAATATTTTTGCATATCTTGTTCCAATTCCCAAGTGGCCTCCTGAGGACTAAAGTGATTCAATTGCACTTTTACCTGGGCAATGGATCTGTTCCGAGGTACTGTTTCATTCCTTCCCGGAATGAATAGAGGTTCCTCTTGGAACTCACCTTCTGGTTCCACCTGCACCATGTTCCAATCAATGATGTGAGTATGATCATGAATATATATTTTTAACAATGAAACATGAAAAACGTTATGAACTTTTAAAGTTGCAGGAAGTGCCGGTTGATATGCCACGGGTCTGATTCAAGTTAAAATGTCAAAGGGGCCACAAAATATTAGCACCAACTTGGAATAGTTTCCTAGCTTTATAGAGATTCTTCTTGCTTTCACTTTTATATATACATGTTCCCTAATTTTGAATTCATGATGTCTTCTTTTTAGACCTGCATAACTTTTATTTCGGTCTTGTCCTCTTTCAAGTTCTGTTGTACCCTCTTTACCATTATTTCCATTTCTTGTAACATTTCTGGTCCCACCATAATTTTGTCAACTGTATTATCCCAACTGATCGAGGTTGTGCATTTCCTTTTGTACAATACTTCAAAGGGGCTCATCTTAGCTGAATCCTAATAACCATTGTTGTAAGAGAACTCAACTAAGTGAATATATTATTCCCACTTAGTTGGCTTTGTCTTTTTTTTTTTTTAAATAAAAAAGTGTGGATACTGCTATATTAGATAGACAAAAAAAATTGTACAGAGTTATACAAAAGAGTATCACCCAAAATGCTGTCGATTTTCGGTAACCAGCAAGTATAGGGAGTGAGTAGCAATAGCATTATAAAACATAAAGACAGAGTGGCATCTGTCCTGCCCGGAGGAAACCAGGACAGATGCGTTTGGTCTAAGTTCATATAAAACAGTAACATAAAAACTAAAAACGAAGAGAATATAAAAACCTAGGTGTCTGGTGACCTGTCATCCTTGCCCGTCTGTCGCGTGGTCCCAGCCAGGATGGCATAAGATTGCGAGCAGAGTGGACATTTCCATTTGGTTTGTGCGTTGGAGAATGCATCGAGTAGCATGTCCATTCTCTGACCCATGCAGAGGGCCCGATACTCCAGATCCGCCAAGTGTCCACGAAGGTCGAAGATGAGAGCTAGGTGTTCATCCCGGATGAGTGAGCCATGCACGCTGCCACCCTCGTCCACCGTCGCTCCAGAACCCGCATCTAACAACCGTTGTTCCACTGCACCTTCTGCAACCTTCGTGCTCGCATTATGGCAACTACAATTATCATTACCAGGCTAGGGTATTTTCTCCATGAGACAACTGGGGATGTAATCGACCAGTGCCGGAATGGGATTGCAGTCCTCACTCTTGGTTACCACTCGGGTAAACTCCATAGTCATCAAGTCCTCCGTATACGGAATTTCCTCCACAATGCAGGGGGGAAACTCCTCCTCGATTCCCTTCTTCTGCCTCGCTTCCAGCACTTTCTCCTGCCTCGCTCCCAACATTTTTCCCTTGACGTCCTGGCAGCACCCGACGCCAGACTCAGCAATGGTGGCTAGCTGAGCCCGTTTCCCAGCTCGGGCGTTCTTCTGGAGAATTGATGTAGCAAGATCCAGGGCCCTTTCAAGTTGTTCCTTACAAAGCCGCTGCGCCTTATGCGCCTCCCAGGCCGAGCCACGTCGGGGCTTACCTCTTTTTCGAGCCATGGAGAGGGTGCAAGGCAATTGCTGGTGAGAGAAAAAGAACAGTTGCAGAGATGAGTTGTGTGCAATCGAGCCTAGACGCGTTGAATACAACAAGAAATACAAACACCAGAGCAATCGGGCCCAAAATGCCAAATGCGCGGACAATGCCAAACACCAGAGCCCTCGGGCTATGAACAAGACCTTGGCAAGTGCAGACCTGCGCTTATCGAGCAAGTTGTAAACAGAATGAACCGGAGCCGAGGCCATCCTTTCGCTATTAACCATCGCCATTACTAAACCATTAAACTCGTACCTTGTCGCGCAAGGGAAAGGTCTCTCCGCCCTTAAACTGCAGCGATGGTTGTCCCCCATCGTTATGTCATGCGCGTGGGTGGCGGCCGTCGGCATTTATGCCAGGGCTGGGTGCGGATCCACCTGTCTCCCTGTAGCTACATGTCACCCCATCCGGGGCTGGACAGTCTCTCATGCAAGGCCTTTGCAATTCCTGGATAAACTCGTTTCTTCAGAGATATGTACCTGCCAAAAAATTAGATCTGCTTTGACATCAATCCCTGTATTCGGCAGGTGATCCGCCACCTTATTGGCCTCTCACTTAACATGAGAGGGTATTAGGGTGAGGTTGGGGTTGATGAGATCCCCAAAATCTTCCAGAAGACCAAAGAGTCTCCAGCTGGGGGAGATGCGCCAGGGGGGATTGCCGTGAAGGATTTTGGAAATGAGCTGAATTATGACTTGGGAGTCTCCTTCAATGACCAGCTGATGATACCGCTGTTGAACCGCTGTTTTTAGACCCCTTACAAGACTTGTAAGCTCCGCCACGTTGTTTGTATTTTCACCAAGAAAGCCAGCAATTGTATAAATAATCTTACCCAAATTATTTCGAAGGACGGCTCCAAATCCAGCAGGTCCAGGATTGCCCCTGGAGGCTCCATTAAAGTTGAGCTTGAAAAAATCAGGTGGGGGTGGAGTCCAAATTGTAGAACTATTACCTTTCCCAAGTTTGAGCTTCCCCTGTGTCTCCATGCGCAATTGAAAGTTCCATCCATCCAAAATGGTTTTTTCCTCGAGCCTACAATGTGTGTCTTTCTGTGTCCAAGACTTGTTGAGAATAGTTTCACAGATAAGCCGTTTGACTCTGTCCCAAGTGGTGGTGGGGGGTCCTGTCTGGAGTTGAATATTCTCTTGTTTCTTTCTTTCCAAATTGACCAAAGCGTGAATCCTGGGAGCAGTTGCCAGATACGTTGAAGGATTGGATTGTGGAAGGAAATAGTTTCCCAGTTAACTAGAGTTTCCTTTATGCTACCACGATTCCTCTGGGAGCGCCGCATGGTTTGGGCTCCCCAGTCCCAGATCTGTTGACTGTAATGGAAGTTGTTGAGAAGGTGTTCCGAGGTTTCCTCGTTCTGCCGATAGAGGGAGGACCTTGAGGGACCTGTGAAGCCCCTCTTGTGGAGGTTGTCCCAAGTTAGGATACGGTTTTGCACTGTGAGCCAAAGAAAGAGGGAGACTTTGGGCCAGATAAAAGGCTGCCAGACTTTGCTCCAGATTGTTTCGGGGGCCTGGCTTGTGGGATTTCCTTGTAAGTGATAGGCCTCTTTGACCGAGAAAATACCAGAAGTGGAGTGTCCCCATCTGAGAATATCCGGTCCATCCTTACTTGGAATTTTCCGATTCTGCAAGCATTCCTGCCACGGTAGTAGGTCAGTCTCCTCCACTAACTATAGCTCTGCTCTACTGGTTTTCCATTTCCTCTAGGGTTGTCTTTCTTGCGATGGAATCCAGTAATCCTTGACCTTTGTGAAGCTGCTTTGCTGTTGTTTTAGATTGATTGTATGGAGGCTTTCCAAATCATCGAGAGGGGGTAGTTTTTGCCAAGAGTCCGACCAAAAGAGTGCACTCTCACCATTTCTTATTTCCCAGAAGGCGTGTTGCTATCTCAGGGGGTTGTTTCGCCATGCTGTGTTCCAAATGTTGGAGCCATGCAGTTGTTCATTAAATCTTATTAGCTGGTTGGATTGAGCGTTCGGGACATAATTTTGCTTCCACATATTTGCCCATAATTCTTGCAGGTGTTGCAGCCGTCTCCACCACATCTTGGCACCCATTACTTGGTTCATCTTCCCCGGGTCTCGGATACCCAACCCTCCTTTCTTTTTGGGTTTACAGAGTTTGTCCCATCCGACCAGAGCCCATTTCCTATTGTTTTGGCTTCCCTTCCACATGAAATTACGTTGAAGGCTCCTGATCGCCTTGATGACCGAGGTGGGTGCTGCTAGAGCGGTGAAGAGATAGGTGGGAAGATCTTGAAGAAATGACTTGAGCAGAACTAGTCTGGAAGCAATGTTCAGAGGTCTGAAGGTCCAGTT
>JZKD02S1048912.1:0-13311 GCA_000966675.3 Picea glauca | reverse complement strand
TTTAGGCTGACTGAAGGGTGTGTGGGCCCATAACCTGTTAGAATATAGAGGATTGTGCTCGTTTAACCATTGACAATACCCTCATCACCCAACCACAGGCCTTAAGCCACCCTCCAAGCACCTTGACTTTGACCGAGAAGAGAATTCTGGCTGCAATCTATAGCCAAAAGAGGCTAAATGCACCAAGCAAAAGAATAAACTGAACAGATGATCCCACCCAGAAGCTAGCGCACCACTCTCCTAGCTTTCCCAGAAAACCTGCGCACCAAACTGTTGCTGCCTGCAACTGCCTGCGCAGATATTGCTCTCACTGCAACTGCTGAGATGACAAATAATGAAACTGGCACCCTGTATTTATAGTGGACTGGCTAGTCTAACTGGGGCCAACCTATCCAGTCTAACTGGGTTGACTTCTCCTTCTGGGCATCAATAAATTCAATATAAATATATTTGTTCAGCCGACAACCTGTCTAGGGTTTCCTTCAATTCTTTGCTTCCTTTCGGAGGATTATAATCTCATCATAGGTCATAATAGAGGTTCATACCTCCCGAAGCTACCATAATATTAACAACGCCAACATTCCAACACATTAGCGTGCATTTCAGAGAGGGAGAGACATTAATCCTTTCATTTTAAAATTTGAAATATAATCCTATATGGATTCATGTTGTAAGATTGAGTGAAAAACAAGCCATATCTCTGAATAGAAAGAAGATAAGGTCACCATTAATGGATGACAGGTTGATGGCTCTAGGTTCAATTCAGACTAGATGGCCATTTATGAAAACTTCAATGTAATATATGAGGTTAGGTGAGAGAGGAAGAGATTGTAGAGCTCTCTTTTGTAAGGAGATCTAGCATCAGATTTCATGAGGAGATTTAGGAGACTTGAGAGAGAGATCTCGGATAGAGGGGTATTAGAGGAAGAACTCATGATAGAGTTAGAATAGGAGAGAACTGGGACTTCGTTATAGTCTGTTTTTTGTAAAACATCTGTATAGACACACAAAGATAATAGAAAAGCCATTTTTCCTGCATATGGTGTGTTTATGTATTTGTGTTTATTTTTATGCTTTTATATGTCATTCGTGTTTTGAATGTATGAACTGGTGAAGTATTGAATGAGTTTCAATTGTTTCTCTCATTTTGAGTTTCCAAGTGCAAGGAGTGCACATAGTCCACAAGGGGTGCGATGACAGAGGTTAGAAAACCTCAGGGAAAGCTCAGGAGAGATACCGTTGAACATTCATCAGCTGAAGTGCAAGGAGTGCACAAGAATAACTCTGTGTCGAGTTCAGAAAGAGATAGAGTTACTGAACACTTTGTAAGAAGGATATCTATAAGGTGTGCATCAAGAAAGGAGAACACCAAGAGGGCGAGAAGAATTTATTTTCAAGAAATTCTTTGTATTTGAGTTTGAAGAAATCCCAGAAATGCAAGGTGTGCATGGGAGATCAAAACCTTCGAATGGGAAAGCTCAGAAGAGATAACACAAAGAGTGTGTAGGAGACAGACTTATTATAATTCCTAAAGCTCATAAGAGATACCACTTTCAAAGGGAAAAGATGAGATCCAAGAATCAGATTCGTAAGAGGAACAAAGTTCGAAGCCTTTGAACACTTAGAAAATATTCTAAGTCACAGAGGAATCAAATTCTCAGGAGGAGGAGAAACAACAACCATCAGATTGGTTGTAAGGAGGAGCATGGTCCACTGGATCAGTGCCTAGTGAACAAGGATAGCGCAAGAGAAGAGAACAAATATCATCCGTTGGATCTGAGCATAGAGGATCAACCATCGTTGGATCCGTGAATAAGTGCACAAGATTTAACGCTTTGTGTACACACAAGAGAGTGGACTTGTCGAAGTCCCGAAGTCTCTAAGTCATTTGGGATCGTCCATCATTTAGGAGGATGCGTGGTGGAAATCCATCAATTTTGAGTGAAAGCACTCCGGGAGAAATGAGTGCATAGGAGTTTGAGACTCTTGAAGCCCGAAGTGCTAGAGAGATGAAGACTCTAAGACCCGAAGAGAATCTAGACCATCAGATCTAGAGAGGGAACATGGTGAAAGATCGTGAACTTCGGGTGAAATCAATCTGGGAGAACACGAAGGAGAATGGTTTGAAATCACTGAAGCTTGAATAATCAAAGAAGATGATAGCTGTCGATCTGGAAGAGTACAGGTGTCACCAGATCATGGAATTCAGAGGATTGCACTCCAGGTTTTTTATGGAAAGAGGTTTCGAAAAGTTTCGAAGCGTCGAAGTCCGAAATGATTAAGGTCCATTGATCCCAAAGGAAGAATGCGAGTTGTTTATCTACGAAGGGACATGTGGAGGATGGATATTCACCTTGTTATCCAACCATTGAAAAATTGTTGGATCAAGAGAGGATAGGTGTCAGAGGATCCAACACTTCGAAAGATTTCACTTTGGATGTTTGTGGTTGTTGAGATTTTAAATCGCCCAAGGTTGAAGTCCCGAAAATGATGAGAGTTGTTGATGCGAAAGTGGACATGTGGTGTCAGATCTAGGACTCCGAAGAAAAGTGAAGGAGGAAAGGTCTGACGACCCGAAGGAGGATCTCAACCATTTATCGAGAAGGAGGTCGCAGGACCATAGATCCGAGTTGAGAGGTCAAACATCTGAGGTAGAAGAAGTGCCGTCAATTCAGTAGGACAGGTTCCAATAGATCATTAAGTCTGGAAGATTGAAGTAAGAAATAAAGCGAAGTTGAGGTTTCAAATACCTAAAGTTCGGAATCATGAAGAGATCTAGTCCGTAGATTTGGAGAGGGCAGATATGAACCGTCAATCCAGAGGTACCGTCAAGATCAGGAGATCGATGGTCCCACAACATTTCGGGGATTGAAGGTGCATGTTTTGGCATGTTTACAGGAAGAATGTGCTTGTCATTGATGGCAAGAACAACAACAATGATGGTATTTTTACAAGCAAGGAAAGCAACAATGGTGGAAAATAGGGAAAGCATAAGTTCATGAGGAAGAGCGAACAATATGCAGAGATCAAAGCTCATAAGAGATATCACTTTGCACTCTCCAAAAGTGTAGACGAGGTCCAAGAGAAGGACTCGCAAGAAAAGAAAAGGTTGAGACCTTTGAACACTTAGAAAACCTTCTAAGTTAGAGAGATTAGAAAGCTCAGGAGGAAGAGCGAGAGTGGCTGTTGGATCAATGTCTAGACAGGAGGAGCGTGCAGCAATATCGAACCATCGATCTGAGAACATGATCGATGAACAACGATTAGTCTGGGTCTAAAGATGCGAGGAGTTTACACTCAGGAAAGTTTGAGATTTGAAATCTCCTGAATGCGAAGTTTCATCAGCCATCGTATCAATTTCGAGTGGAAGGACATGATAATATAGAAAATTTGCATCACAGAAAGATCGAGCCGTCGATCCAAGATCCTGATCGAATGAACAAATTTTACTTCGGATATAGATATGCGAGGAGGTTACGCTCTTGAAAGTTTGAGATTTGAAATCCCTGGAATGTGAAGTTTCGTCAGTCGTCGGATCTGGATATTAGACATTGACTGTTAGATCAGGGAGATATACGTCATCAAATCTCTTCCTCAAGGACATGTGGTATACCACATCATCAAAGAAACATGGTAGACCATGTCAGCAAGGACACGTGGGAGACCACGTCAAAAAGGACATGTGGCACAATCAGACAATGACAAGTGTCAAGTTGATTCAACATTTCAGGTACATGTAAATCACAAATTTGAGTGACACGTGGAAAATTCTCGGCTCATGAAACGTTATTGAGTGACGTAAGAGTGACATCACTGTGAGAGTTTTGCTTTGGGAATTTTACCACTAGTACTTATGAAAAGACCCAAAGTCCCAAATGCCGAAGACCCGAAGTGGATACGAGTCGTCTGATCTGAAGATCCCTTCAGGTGTATTCTCGATCGTTGATCGTGTAGCAGGATATGTGTCAACAGATTGTGAAATCCGAGCAAAACTTCTCCGGGAGAACTCGAAGGAGAAACATTTGATATTGCCAAAGGCCGAAGTCCCAGAGTGGAGGATAGCCATTAGATTAAAGAGGACACACATCAGTAGATTTTCATCTCCGGGAAAATGCAAAGGAAAAAGGTTTGGGATTTCCAAAGTGCCGAAGTCCCAAAGTGAATGAGGACCGTTGATTCAAGGAGGACACATGGCAGAAATATGTGGACTTTGACCAAAAGCATTTTGAGCAAGAAGAGGTTGAGAATTGAAATATTTGAAGTCCAGATACCCAAAGGATATCTCGACCATTGATCCGAGAGGGAAACATGTCATTGGATCATGGACTTTAGGTGAAATTCTCTGGGAGCAAGCGGAGTTTGAGAATCAAAACTCCTCAATCACGAAAGGCGAGATCGATCTCATCCGTTGGTTTGGAGGGACACACGTTATCTGATCATTGAGACCAAGAATTGTGTGTGGAAAAAGGAAAGAAGACAGAGCTATCGATTGAAGAGGATATATGTTAGCATATCTTCCATTTCAGAAGATATCCAGTCAGGAGAAACAAGGTTTGTGAGTTGAAACTTTCAGAGCCCGAATCCCTAAGGAAACCTCAACCGTTGATGGAGGAAGGAGAGATCTGGTCTGTAGACTTGAGAGGAAATATTTGAACCATCCATTCAAGAGCACTGTCAATATCGTGAGATCGACGGTCATGCTCCATTGTGGGGCCAGAACATGCTCGAGCCTTAATTTTTCATGAGTGAGCCGTAATTGAAACCATGGTTTTGGAGAAAGGACGCATGGAGGCTTGTAATGAATTGCGGAGAGAAAAGAGGGTTTCCCTCAAACCACCAACGGATGCACCCGCAATTTCATGGTCATATGAAGCTCATAGCCCAAGGTCATATCATGTAATGAAGGTAGAGCTCACTAGACAGAAATCAGGAAGAACCTTTTTGAATAAGCGCTTGGTCACTATCGGTGGTCATGCAAAGGAAGGGGATTAGAATCCAAATAAGCCATAATTGACTGGCTATCACTGACATAGAAGACAAAGAGTTTCGATTTCCAGAGAAGCTAAGGAATCTCAGCATAAAGTCCACTGATGATGAGTGCACTGTGCATAACTTCTAGAGAAGATGTAGAGTTGTGATGATGATCAGGCAGAGGAGTTGACGTGACAAAGACATGTAGAATAGATAAGTGAAGAAAATCCATGAGTTAGGTATGCAGTTGTGAGGAAGAGATACCGTGAAAATAATGTAGAGGCAGGGCATGAAGTATGCACAAGGTGCACAAAGAGTATAAAAAGTAGAACAAAGAAGAGATTGCATGGCTGTTGAGTGTGGTTCATATGGGTAGAAGCATTCGGTGTGTAGGAGATGAAGTACAGAAGAAGCAAGGAACAAAAATGCATATCTGAGAGAAGAACAGAAAGTGCAACAGACTCGAGGAGAGAGACACTGATGTAGGAAGAGAAAAGCAGTGTAGCAGAACAATGATGAGACTGGTAAGGCATAGGTAAATGGTGTATCACTGTGATAAAGTTTTAGCAAGAAAATATTTATATTCCAGGGTGGTAGGGAGGTGCGAGGGAGTACTGTTTTCCTCAGAGTTTCAAGTGGTTACTTGAACACATGGAGTTGTAGCTTCCATCTGGTTGCAACCGGAAAAACTAGGTGGCAGGGTGGTGCAAGGGAGAACTATTGTTCTCTGTTATACAAGTTGGTGCCTGTGTGACTGGAATTTGGTGCTTCCATCCAGTTGGTGTTGGAACACTTATGGAGTTGGTTCTTTCTTCTAGTGGGTGCTAGAGAAAATAGGGAGTTGGTGATTCCTTCTAGTGGGTTCTAGAGAAACCAGAGAGTTGGTGCTCTCAACAAGTTTTAGCTTATAAAACAGAGTTTGTAGCCTCAAGAGGAGTTGGAGCTCATAAGAATGAAAATGTATAGAAAACAAAGATTACTTATCATATTAAGAAGAAGAGATGTTTCCATTTATGGGTTTCCTCAGGAAATATATGTCTCTGTATATTTCATGTGTGTGATTGTTGTTGAATATTCTATTGCTATTCATGAAATATCTGCATTATTGTGATCATCATTGAGTGTTCTGTAAAGAGTTTAAAATGGGCATAATTGTTTAAGCACAATAACAACTGATTCACTCCCCCTCTTAGTTGTCCAACAATTGGTATCAGAGCCAGTTCCTTTTATTTAAAGGTAGACCAATAATCTTAAACATGTCAATCCATGAAGGAACTTCAACCAATAAGGCCCCTCTGTTCAA
Organism: Picea glauca; assembly: GCA_000966675.3. Taxonomy (NCBI): domain Eukaryota; kingdom Viridiplantae; phylum Streptophyta; class Pinopsida; order Pinales; family Pinaceae; genus Picea; species Picea glauca. The sequence continues at coordinate 7,037 of JZKD02S1048912.1, read as the reverse complement.
TGGAAGAAACTTTTCCTTCTGGAAATTTAGGATGAGAACCTAGATAATGGATTTAGGTGCAGATGTCTGGGATGTGGTAGAGGCTAGTTATGTAAAGCCAATTGTACTAGCTAATAAGGATGACAAGCTAGAATTCAGCTTCAACGTTAAGGATATGAATGCTATTCTGAGTGGGCTTGCAAAAGCATAAGTTGTAAAATTTATGCACTTAGAAACTGCAAAAGACATGTGGGACAAACTCATTAGCAGTTATGAAGGTAATGAGAAGGAAAAGGATGCCAAGCTTCAAACCTACATAGTACAACTTGAACAGATACAGATGAAAGAATATGAAACTATTGGGAAGTACTTTCTGAGAGTTGAAGAACTAGTAAATGCAATGAAATCTCTTGGTGAAAAAATTGATGAAGCCTCTTTAGTTCAGAAAATTTTGAGATCTCTGCCAGATAGGTTCAACCCAAAGGTCTCTGCTATAGAATAAATTAATGATCTAAAATATTTGGCTTTTGTTCAACTTCTAGGAACTTTGACTGCATATGAAATGAGGATAGGCAAAGATAAATCCAACACTAGAGAAGATTCTTTTAAAAAAGATAAGAATGAGGAATCTGAGCTTGATGAAATTGAAGAAAAATTTGTGAGAAGACTAAAGAAAGGATTAGGCAAGTATCAAGGAAAGTTTCCCTTCAAGTGTTTTGACTGTGGAAATATAGGTCACTTTGCATCTAAGTGTCCACACAAGAAGCATGATCATAATTMTGAAGGTGAAAAGAAGTACAAACCCATGATATTTGGTAAAAATAAAAGTTTATGTGCAAACAATGATGTGTCTTYAGAAGACACAAATARTGAATCTTCCTGTGAAGATAAGGTTAATGAMTTTGTKCTTATGGCCAAAGATTATTATGATAACCAAAACAAATGAAGTGATGTTAATGATGAAGAAGCTGTGGTCGATATRAAAGGTGAACTAATCAGTGCCTTAGAAGAGATTGATAGACTGAAACTCGAGAAGAGAAAACAAAAACAATTGTTGATGCGGTTTGAAAAGARTGCTAAAAAACCTGATGAAGACTTTTCCCTGCTAAATGTGGAGTTAGAAGAGGCAAAGAAGATACAASACATCCTAAAACAATAGTTATTAGAAAAGAAGSCAAGATGTGAAGCCTTGGARGAAGAGGTAGTAAAAACCAGAAAAGAGATGGAGAAGTTTAAAGCATTGTATCTCCAAAATCTTCCAAGCATTAAAGCCTCAACAAAACTAAATGACATTCTGAACAAACATAGATCTCCTTTGTTGAATACTGGTTTAGGCTATGTATGTGGTTCAAGCAACAAAGAGCCAGTAAATATGATCAAGTTCCAAGTCAGAAAATAATCAGACCATGAGAGTACTCTGTCACCAAAAGCTAATAAAAACAACATGATCCCTGATAAAAAACAAAGAGGTCAGAAGATGGAGCAAAAATTTCCAAGAAGAAGGCCACCCTTTAGGTACCAAAATTTCTTCTATGGTTACTGCTTTTACTGTTCTAATTTTGGTCATAATATTGCAAATTGTCAAATTAAGTTTAGAGACATGCAATTGAGGAGGTCAAGAAATAAACAATCTTTACAACATAGAACTAAGCAGCCAATGAATAGAAAACGTAGCACTAATCACTTTGACCTACTGAACAATGAGCTTGAATGTTATAAATGTCATAACTTCAACCACAAAGCTACAAAATTGCATCTGAAGAATTACAAAACAAATACAAAGATAAAACCCTTAGCTAAAAATGTCAGCACATGAAAAAAGAAAGATAGTGAAAACTATGGTCTAGTACCTTTAGCTCAAAAACAAAAAGACCCCTGGTATATAGACAATGGATGTTCCAAGCACATGACTGGAGACAAGGATAAGTTTCTGTCAATAAGTAAAGGAAAAACATGAAACACAACCTTTGGAAATGATGAACCAGGTAAAATCAAGGGTAAAGGGACGGTGAGTTTAAGTAATGGCAAAGGAAAAGCCCAAGATGTCTTGCTTGTGGATGGGCTGAAACATAATTTACTCAGTGTAAGTCAAATGTGTGACAGAGGATGTGAAGTGGTGTTCACTTCCAAAGATTGTAAGATAAAGTTTGTAAATTCAGGACAAGTGGTGGCTAAATGCATAAGGACAAATAATAATGTATATGTGCTGAAAGAAGATAGAGAAGAGTGTCATCTAAGAAAACATGACGAGAGAGAGTTATGGCATAGGAGACTTGGACATCTAAACTTTGACCACTTGATCAAGCTCAAAATTCTTGAGGCAGTAAAAGATCTTCCAAGAATATCAAATCCACAAGATTATGTGTGTAAACGCTGTCAAGTAGGAAAGCTAACTAGGACACAGTTTAAATCCAAGAACTCCACTTCAACAGAGAAAACACTCCAATTAGTTCATATGGATCTATGTGGACCATTAATACATGAAGGCACAGGGAAGGAAAACTTCTTCATACTGATCATTGATGATTACTCCATACTCACTTGGGTTTCTTTTCTCAAAGAAAAAGTTGAATCATTTGAGAAATTTAAAATATTTAAGGCTTTAACTGAGAATCAAATAGGCAACAGATTAAAGGTTGCGAGATCAGAAAGAGGAGGATAATTTATGTCAAGTGATTTCAAGGAGTTCTGTGATAAACATGGGATCAAAAGAGAATACAGAATCCCAGGAACCCCACAACAAAATAGAGTAGTTGAGAGGCAAAAGAGAACAATTCAGCAAATGGCTAGGTCAATGATGAGTGAGAAGAACATTGGTCAAACCTACTGGGTAGAATAAATACACACAACAATCCATATTCTTAATAAATCTCATCTCAGACCACACAGTGACAAGACACCTTATGAACTATGGCATGGAAGACCTACTACAATCAAACACTTCAAAGTCTTTGGGAGTAAGTGCTACATAAAGAATAATAATGAGAATCTTTGCAAATATGATGACAGGGCTGATGAAGGCATCTTCTTAGGGTATGCTACAAACAATAAAGGATACATTTGCTATAATAAGAGGCTGCATAAATTGGTTGATTGTATTGAAATAAAATTTGATGAAGGAGTCCCAGTAAGAGAGGTGAACAATACTGAATCAAGAACATAGGATATAGGTGAATTTGAAGCTGAACAGGTCTGAGAATCAGAACAAGAATACTTTGAGTCAGATGAAGATGGAAATACTCAGGTAGACTCAAATCAACATACAACATCAAATTCTTTCTCCTGAATTACTCAAAAGAATCATCCTTCAAGTCAGATAATTGGTGAGAAATACAAAGGTGTACAAACTAGGAGAAGGATAATCAAAAACACCGAGAAATCACATATAGCCTTCATAAACATGGTGGAACCCAAGAACTTCAATGAAGCTAGTGAAGATGTAAACTGGTTAAAGTCAATGAATGAGGAACTTGACTAGATTGAAAAGAATGACACTTGGGAACTTGTTCCTAGGCCAACAAATAAAAATGTAATAGGATCCAAATGGGTCTACAAAAATAAGATGAACGAGTAAGGAAATATTGTAAGAAATAAGGCTAGATTGGTCTGCAAAGGATATGCTCAAATAGAAGGACTAGACTTTGATGAAACATTTGCGCTTGTAGCAAGATTAGAAGCTATTAGAATGTTTCTTGCCTATGCTTGTCATAAGAAGTTTAAAGTCTATCAAATGGATGTCAAGTTAGCTTTTCTAAATGGATATCTAAAATAAGAAGTCTATATGGAACAACCAAAAGGTTTCCATCTACCAGATAAAACTGACTTTTTATGCAAGCTAAAGAAAGCCTTATATGGGTTGAAACAAGCTCTTCGTGCTTGGTATCACAGATTGGATATGTATCTACAAGACAAAGGGTTCAAGAGAGGAACAATTGACAACAATCTATATATCAAAACATAGGGTAATGATCTGCTCATTGTGTTGGTCTATGTAGATGACATCATCTTCGGTAGTAATAATGCTTCATTGGTACAATGGTTTTCTTCTACCATGCAATCTGAATTTGAAATGTCTATGATAGGAGAACTGCCATTTTTTCTTGGCCTTCAAATTACTCAGAGGTTTGAAGGAATATTTATTTCTCAAGAAAAATATCTAAGAGAAATGTTGAAAAGGTTTAACGAGCATATGAATTAGAAGATTCTAAACCTATGAGCACACCTATGGTCACTAGATGTAAGTTAAGCAAGGATGATGATTCACTTGCTGTTGATCAGATTTCATATAGGTCTATGATAGACAACCTATTGTATATCACAACATCCTGTCCAAACATAATGCATGCTGTTGGAATGGTAGGAAGGTATCAGGCTACAGCTAAACATGGTCATTTGTTAGTTTTCAAAAGAATATTCAGATATTTTAAAGGAACAATCGACTATAGCCTATGGTATTCTAGGAATCCAAATTTTCAACTATCAGTCTATTCAGATGCTGATTGGGGTAACTGCGTGGATGAAAGTAAAATCATGAGTGGTGGTGCATTCTTCTTAGGAGATTCCCTTATATCATGGTTGAGCAAGAAACAAGGTTCCATTTACTTATCAACTACAGAAGCTAAATACATTGCAGTTTCCACCTACTATACCCAAGTGTTGTGGATGATTCAGACACTTGCAGACTTGGAGGTAAATTATACTACACCGATCCCAATCCATTGTGATAATACCAGTGTAGTTAGTGTGTCAAAGAATCATGTCTTTCACTCCAATACCAAGCATATACCCATCAAGTATCACTTCTTGAGGGAACAGGTAACCAACTCTATGGTTTCTTTTCATTATATTCCATCCAAAGATCAGATTGCTAATATCTTCACTAAACCGCTTGCACAAGCTCAGTTTGAGTATCTATGCCAGAATTTGGGCATGACCCCACTATCATCCTAAGAGAGTCCATCCTGTCAGGGGGATTATGTATTGGTTGAATATCTGATACCTCCTAAAAATACTACAAGAACTCAGGGGGAACATGTTTTCTTTGACATTGATGTCAAAGGGGGAGAAAAGGAGTGGTTCAGATGCTATAGTTGGAGAATAGCGCATCCTTCAGGGTTTCCATCAATGCAAAAGGGGGAGATTGTTGGCATGTTTACAAGAATAATGTGCTTTTCATTGATGGAAAGAACAACACCGACAATGGTATGTTTACAGGCAAGGAAAGAAACAATGATGGCAAACAGGGAAAGCATAAGATCAGGAGGAAGAGCGAACAATATGCAGAGATCAAAGATTAGAAGAGATAGTGCTTTGTGCTCTCCAGACGTGTATCCGAGGTCCAAGAGAAGGACTCACAGGAGGAGCAAAGGTTGAGAAATTTGAACACTTAGAAAATATTCTAAGTCAGAGAGATCATAAAGCTCAGGAGGAAGAGTGACAGTCACTGTCGGATCAGTGTCTAGATAGGAGGAGCGCGCAGAAATATCGAGTCGTCGATATGAGAACATGATCGATGGAAAACAATTAGTTCGGGTCTAAATATGCGAGGAGTTTACACTCAGGAAAGTTTGAGATTTGAAATCTCCAGAATGATAAGTTCCGTCAGCCGTCGGATCAATTTCGAGTGGAAGGATAGGATAAGATAGAAAAGTTGCATCACAGAAAGATCGAGCCGTTGATCCAAGATCCTGATCGAACAAACAACATTAACTTTAGATATAGAGATGCAAGGAAATTACACTCCTGAAAGTTTGATATTTGAAATCCCCAGAATGCGAAGTTCCATCAACCGTCGGATCTAGATATCAGACATTGACTGTTAGATCAGGGAGATCTACGTCATCAAATATCTTCCTCAAGGACATGTGACAGACCACGTCAACAAGGAAACGTGGTAGACCGTGTTAGTAAGGACACGTGGGACACCATGTCAACAAGGACACATGGCACAATCCGACAATGACAAGTGTCAAGTTGATTCAACATTTCAGGTACGTGTCAATCACAAATCTGAGTGACACGTGGAAGCTGCTCGACTCATGACACATCATCGAGTGATGAAAGAGTTATGTCACTTCGAGAGTTTTGCTTTGGGAGTTTTACCACCAGTACTCGCGCAAAGACCCAAAGTCTTGAATGGAAAATACTTGAAGTGGATATTAATCATCCAATCTGAAGATCACTTCGGGTGTATTCTCGATCGTCGATTGTGTAGCAGGATACGTGTCAACGGATCCTGAACTCCAGGAGAAACTTCTTTGGGAGAACGCGAAGGAGAAAAATTTGAGATTTCTGAAGGTTGAAGTCCTAGAGTGGAGGATAGCTACTGGATTAAAGAGGACACACGTCAGTATATTTTAATCTACGGGAAAATGTGAAGGAGAAATGTTTGAGATTGTCGAAGTGATGAAGTCCTGAAGTGAACGAGGATCGTTGATTCGAGGAGGAAACATGGAAGGAATCTGTGGACTCCTGCTAAAAATGTTCTGAGCAAGCGGAGGTTGAGAGTTGAAATCTCTGAAGTCCGAAGACCTAAAGGATATCTCAACCATTGATCTGAGAGGGACACACATCGTTGGATCGTGGACTCTAGGTGAAATGCTCTGGGAGCAAGCAGATTTTGAGAATCAAAACTCCCGAAGCCTGAAAGGAGAAATCGATCTCATCCATTGGTTTGGAGGGACACATGTCATCTTATCATTGAGACCAATGATTGCGTGTGGATAAAGGAAAGAATATAGAGCCATCGATTGAAGAGGATAGATGTCAGCAGATCTTCCGTTCCAGAAGATATCCAGTCAATAACAACAAGGTTTGAGAGTTGAAACTTTCGAAGCCTGGATCACGAAGGAAACCTCAGTCGTTGATGGAGGAAGGAGAGATATGGTCCGCAAAATTGAGAGGACATATATGAACCATCCGTTCAATAGCACCGTCAATATCATGAGATCAACGGTCATGGTCCATTGCGGGGATAGAACATGCTCATGCCTTAATTTTTCATGAGCGGGCTGCAATTAAAACCATGGTTTTGGAGAAAGGACGTGTGGAGGCTTGTA
>JZKD02S1048901.1:0-13311 GCA_000966675.3 Picea glauca | reverse complement strand
AAATCTCCCATAAAGCTTTCTCATTGACAATGCAACTTCATAATTTAGCCATGCATGCATTTTTCAATTATTAAACACGAATATATAAATTGGTAGCACAAAATTAAGAACTTGTTTGTCTACAATGTTTGTCCAACCAACTGAATGACGATGAGAGATTTTCCACTCAACTTAATGCATAGTCACATTGTCTTTCTATAACTGGCCACCCCTACGTAGGCTATGATACCACCAGGGTGAATTATAGGTAACTCTCAAAAATTGCAGGGCAATTCAAAGTCTCTCACATGTATAATTTCGCATTGAACTCACACCAATGAGTTCACAAGGCACACATGACTTGCAGGCACTCCTTTTTGTTGTCTCTTCACATCACAAGGGTGATCTCCCTTCACTGCAAAACATTCCCTCAAAAGGTTTTTCATAGTGCCTTCTACATGCATCCAACAAGGCCCAAATTACAGTCTCGCGCTCCAGCCAAATCCAAATCTTTCTTGCTCAACAATGGCTTCAAATGCTCCTCTCTTGGGTGATTTTGCTCAATGGATTTTGTTGGGAGAAGTTTGGCCCTTCTCCCTTGCATGCATACTCCACATTGGTTCTCGATTGTCTGCTCAAAAAATACCCCTGATTTTCTGCTCAAAAATCTATTTTCTTTCCATGCAATCTTTTACTCCTCCACACTTTCCCAAAACTAATTGTACTCAACCCATACCTCAATTAACTAAGGAGGTGACTCTCTCAACTACCTCCCCTGTGCATTTAATGGCCTCATCCCATTATATGGGTACTTTCCACCTACCCTCATAACTAGGGAGGTGACTCTTCCACCAACTAGATTTCTTCATTCAATGATTGGTTTTGGATTTATAAAAAAGGGAAAATATATGTAAATCACAAAAAATACTTTAACAAGGTGGATTGGGATTATTAGGCCTGATTAACCCCCTTAGGCCCCTCATTATTCCCCACTCATGGTATCATAGCCCCTATAGGTACTCGTGCTCAATCAACTATTTGGATTCTCCATTAAATGAAAATACATTTACAATGTTCAATATGTCAATATCACCATGGCATGGTAATTAAATATCCACACTGAAAATAAAAACAATGTTAAACACAATTAATTATAATGTAATCATAGGATCAAAATGGGGACATTACAATCAAACATTATGGTTTCCTCAAGTGAAGCACACACATGAACGACCTAAAAAACTTTATGTTTCGAGTATGATCTTCACCTTGCACTCAAAAGCGATCCTAGTGAATAAAAAGGAATAAAAAGTTTGAAATAACTCCTTTATCACGCCTTAATCAAAAAACCAGTTCATGATGTCAATTTAGACTCTTGAAAACATCTCAACTTACCAACACTTTTAATTCCTCCTTTGCAATGTCACAAACAAATTAAATAGTTTTGGCTAGGATTGTCGAGATATGCATCCAAACAACACTATGTAGTCATTTCTCACTTGAAACATAACAATTATCCATGGGAACTTTTTGACTTGTAAAACCTCCTGCACTTCTGATCAATTGTCCTTGTTTGTCAATATCTCTATCTTTGAATGTGAAAGATGAAGATAAGGAGAAAAGAAAACTTGTAGGTTATAAATAACATGATGTGGATCATAATGCCACACTTTTCCTTCCATAAAATTAAAGGATTTCATAATTTTCCCAACCACAATCAGTGCACATTTTATTTTCAATCAGTGCACATTTGCTTTTGACTATGAAAGAGAAAAATTCAGCAGGTAAGGAAAAAGTAACTTTTTGTTTCTTGTAGGAAAATGAATAAAATCTAAGTTTAATCTTTGTCTAATACACTCAAGAAAAAATTGTTGGAGTCGCAAAGATTGGAAGTAGGTATGGTTTGAGTTATGATCCATAAATCTTGATAATTATACATTCCTTAAACAAATACCAATCTCCTATTCTACAATCCGGACTCAACCAGAAAAGTTGTGTGCACTCTGAGAATAATGTGGATGGATTTTCATCATGCACTATTGTATAAACAATGTACATAAATTGATCTACAAAGATTTTGAAACCATTCTTTTGACTTTGATCTTGGACAATTTGTGTTCATTCTAACAACAGAAGAAGCTTACCTTGATGATCAATCGTATTCAACCCTAAATGTTCAAAATGAGTAGATTAGTAATAAATTATGAGGTATATCAAGTAGGTTTGATAACTAAATAATTTCATTAATCTTTAATCAACTACATTTAATGCTAAGTAATTTGATACAAATCAGATGTGTAATTTGTGGAGGCTAAGATGGTGGTTTTACAACTATGGCTTTTGGCTCCACAACTGATAAGAAGCCACATGTATATAAGCAATTTCCAGTTTCCGGAGGCAAAAGATAGTTCTAAATTCTACATGTTCACACTTTGCAATTTACCTAAATTGTTGATCCCCGCTTTACCTGCATCATTCAATCTAGCACATGATTACTTTGATATAAGTTGTTACTTTACGAATTTTAAGACCGTGCATGATTTATTTGAAATTTTCTTAACACATGTCAATTTGTAATTGGTTATAAAATATATTTTGAACTCAATTATGTTTTTCGTCCATCTCATTCATCCATGACTTTTATGAACAATAATTTTCGACCGGATTTTTAATTGGATTTTGGTATAAATCAAAGTAATACCTTCATTTGGTTCAATTAGAAACAATTTCATTAATAAATAATCATTAATTGATCTTAAATCGAACGAGGTTATAACATGATCCAAAAAAATACATTACAACGGCTTCATGATCATTTAACCTATTGTGCTTTCAATCCCCAACTTGGATTTTTGAGCTCACAACAAGAAAAAATTATCTTGTTTGTGTTAAAAAAATTATCTAGATTGTCCTCTACTTAAATCATGTTTTGTTTCGTCTCTCTGCACTTTTCATAGAATTGTTTGAAGACCTAGTGAAATACAATCAAAGGTTTTGCGATTAAATAATCAGCTCATAAACGTTTTGTTTAATAAATCTATTAAGGACATATCACTAGTCCATTTTACATTAAAAGTTTGTAATTCCTTCTTTAGAGCATAACTAATATGAGTCTTTCAAAAGAAAGTAAAATGATCTCTCAAGATCTTTTTGGGTAACTTTACATGGTTATCTTCATATGTGTGAGTAATGGCATCGACATGGCTTCCACTTAGTGATATGGTGGTCTAGTTACACTTGGACTTTGCACATCTACCCCATATGGATTGTAAATGAACCTACAATGCAAGCATCTCTCTCTCTCTCTCTCTCTCTCTCTCTCTTTCTCTCTCTCTCTACATACATACATACATATACATATATGTGTGTGTGTGTATGTGAGTGAGTGTGTGTGTGGAGAGAGAGAGAGAAAGAGAGGCCATAACCTTCCGATATGCTTTTTGTTTTCATAGTTTCTTAACTCGTTGGAAAGTTCTCAATGCGTTGAGAAACCAATGATGTTAAGTAATGATCCATTTTTTACTAATAACTTTGATTTACCCTGGTTCTTAGATTCTTAGATTCTTAGCCTTCAAACCAGCAAAATTAGTCAATTTCTAGCACATCCACATTCTTATCCCACTTCATATTCTTATTCCTTTCCAAACCAGACTTGATATTTAATCTATTTCAAATAAAAAATATACAATCATCGATATTCATCACAAACCTGCAAGTATGGTGGTCTTGAAAAACATGGTACACAAAAGCCTCCTTGGATTTATGTTTAGTATAATATTTATGAATACTACACTCACAATGCATGGGGATCTACATAATGATATAACTTGGTCAACTCCAATAACAAATGGAGGAAATTATATGATGCCTACCCACCTAATCAACTAGGCCACTAATGCAACACATGATACCAAATCAAATACAAGGGATTACCCAATATATGCACAACAATGACGTCTATAAACTTCATTTAGTGGTATTTAATCTTCCATTACTTTGAGATAAAAGCACTTAGGGGGGAAAAAGTTGTGCTCCAACAACAATGACCCAATTAGGATTTCATGATTATGGTTATGGTTATGTTTATTAGTTACATTGGTTGGGTTTTAAAATTAGATTCTCACCATTTTGTAGGGTGTGTAGTCACGCCACTTTGTGGTACTAGCGTAGTCTTCGGATCTCTAATTAGAGTTTCCCCAATTCATGAATATTTTAGCATTTGGAATATGTTCCTTTGATAAAGATTTATGTTTCCCTCACTCTTATGAGTGAGTGATGATTGTTCCATTTGCAATCATTTTATTATTTGTTGTTATCTATAATTATTTTTGGAAGGAGATGCAATATTTTATTAAAGACATGAAAAATGTTACTTTTTAGAGTGTAGTGAGAAGCTTGATGTATGTAATGGTTTCCACAAGACCCAACATTGTACACGTAATGGGAGTAGTCAATAGATTATGGCCAACCCTAATTGATAAAATTGGATTGTTGTGAAAAGAAATTTTAAACACCTTAAATTTACCACTAAATGTAGCATCTATTATGGTAATTTGGCCAACTTGGATATAGAAAACCCAATTGGCGCAAATGATGTCGAGAGTCCAGGATTGACATCTAGACATGCCTTTGACCTAATCATTCAAGTTTTCAATTAGAGTAACATTGGAGATTGGTACATAGCATAAAAGCATGCATGTATGGCGATTTGGCTTCAATAATTGTGCAAGGATTTAAGGATAAATGGGAAATCCAATGGGAAACATTTAGGAATTAAACTATAATGGCACTAGGAAAGAAGTTGACATTTTCATGCTAGGTTCAAGCATATAAACATTCAAAATCATTTAATAAGGGAGAAGTGTTAGCTTTCGAGGTTTCTCTTAACGTGTTTACGCCATGCTTGGGGGTGCTTCATGTGACGCGGAGTGCATGGCGTATGGATTACCCTTGGATGCATTGTGATGGTCGCAATGTGAGGTGGCTTGCTTATTGACTGCTAGAAATTGTGTGGATGTTTATGTGTCATTCTTCCTTGGAGCATTGGAGACCTAGACAACATGATGACATTCATCATGATACACACATGGAAGGTGGGTGACTTGCTTGGATGATGAATTTCCTTGGAGTGTTGGGCATCTTGGAGGAGAGCATTGATCCCTAGATGTCTTCGGTGCACTTGGTTGCTTGCATGAAGACTTGAGCTTGACTTAAAGGTGCTTGGGTTGAGGGAATGATCATGTAGGTGTGTTGGGCATAGAGTTAGTGCACGGCATAAGAGTGTTGGCGTCTTTGAAGGATTGTGGAGGTAGAGTGTTGTACCTTCTTAGGGAGTGTTTATTCCTTGGAGCCTTGCTTGTTGGACATCTTCACCTTGAAAATTGACATGTGTCAATTGTAAAGGGAGCGCTTCACATGTGGACCTATATCCTTGTGGATAAGTAGCTTGCAATGGATTGGGACCACTTTATATTATTGACCTCACTTACCTCTCATATAAATAGAGGAAGGAGAGAGTCATTTCACATCATCATCAGTGTACTATATTATTTGAACTCGTCTTGTAGGGAGAAAGATGTTAGGGTCCATGAGGAATGTTGGAGGCAGACTAAAGTGGAAAGAAAGGCGATTCTGGGAAAGAAGGCATGCACGAGGAAAGCGACATCTGGAGGGAGAACAGCACATGCACATGCATGGAAGACCTAACGACGATAGGGTTAGGGTTTTTGTAATGTAATGTAATGGCTGAAGAGCCATAAACGTATAAATATAGATACTTAGGTATCATAAAAGGGGAGATTATTATGAAGTTATAGAGAGAAGTATTGTAGCGAGTCGATATGTAATATTTTGTTGTATGACCTACTTTTGTAAGTTGTTCAGCTAAATAAGACGGAGGAGGGTAGATCTTGAGGGTTAGATCGCAGGCTGAGGAGCCTGGTGCGATCTAGTCCGCCTCATATAGATATTGCCCAAGTGAGGAGAATTGTAAAGCGCACGGCGTTGTAATGACAGAATGACGATAATAAAAGAGCCAAGAGCCAAATCTTTGTGGATGTAGCCCAGGAGGGGGTGAACCACGATAACATTTGTGTTGTATGATTGAATGCATGTATTTCTTTCTAGTCTTAGTAAGAACAGATGCGCTAAATGAATGAGTTATTATATTTCTTGCATAAATCGTGAATAAATGGTATACTGCGTTAATAAGTTACAGTAGCACTCCCTTTGCAAAGTTATCATATCTCTCGCTCAATCATAGGTTGTAAACACATGATTATTGCAGCCACCCATTAAGACTATCTCGGGTGAGACTATGCAATGCACTATGTGTGTTGCGTTGCCTTCTGGTTTACCAGGAGGGCCAATAGTTTTAGAGGCTTTGTTGGAAACCGGAATAGACATGAACCCTGGGTCAATAAACTCAAAAGGGATATAAGAGAGAGTAACCAACAAATGGTTATGTTTTCGTTGGTAGGAACAAGAGAGGATTGAGTAGATGAGATAGGTTGAGCAAGAGAAGAGTAAAGAAAAGAAGAAAACAATGAGCCAATAGAAGGGGATGTTGAGATCGTGGAATCCCACAAAAGAAGAGATCAAAACTTGGCTAAGAACAAAAGAGTTGGAGTTTGCACAGAAAGATAACAAAAACCCTAGAATAACACCCCGCAAATATCTTGAGAAATACGTGTTTACTAATTTTCACGAAGTCTTTTTCTGTGATTTTCCACACTTATTGCAGGAGTGGATACTAAGGTTGAAGGATAACCACGCAACGAACCGGATCCAACAATTAGAGTGGACCCCAGTACAAATTGAGCAGTTACAGCACGTGAACAACAAATTCACCCGCGCAGTAGACTTTTGGCTCGACAATATTGTGGCAAGGTTTATAACAGAGTTCACAGTAGACACAGCAAATTCGTACAGCGCAGCGGAACAAGAGTTTCTACGAGGAACTATAGGAAGGTACATTAGATCGTTGTATACTTCTATTAAAATATTGTTATATAACAAAGGTGTAATGACAATGGATTCAGACAGCTAAAACTTCTCTGCGTGCATGGGGGAAGGGGGGAAGCACTGACAGAAAAAAGAGAAATGGAAGGAGGAAAAGATAAGGGAAAGAAGGAGGAACCCTTGGACCCAATCATGATGGATGACGACCAGATCAAGCAGATCATGGCGACAGCTGGAAAGACGCATAGCAGAGTACCCTACCAATACAAGGTGAATACCAAGAAGAGAGTCGTAGCCGCGAGGGAAGGCTTGGCAAGTGACGAGGAAGAGGTAGAGGATCTTCGGGTTGTGAAGAAAATTGAGGAAATCTTGTGCACAACATATGAGAGGAAGACAAGAGGTCCAAGAATGGGAAGAGAAGGCAGAAATCATATCCATATTAATGTCAGTGTGGAACCCATAAACCCATGTGCGACTAATACACCAAAGAGAACACCATTGTTTAGACAACCGAAGTTCAGAAGCAGTCAGACATTAGGAAGTACATCTACACAAGGAACAACAACTGGAGGAACCAGTGCAGGCAGTACTAGTCAATTATATACACTGCGCGGAGGTAGTAGTTCAACATTCAGAATGGCAGGACATGATCCTACCACCAGGTTACCAAAATTCAAAGGAGAAGCATCAAAGGACCCGGAAAAACATTTGTTCATCTATGAGAAGATTTAGAAAGAAAAACAGATCACGGACAAAGATACTAAACTGACATAGCTAGCGATTACACTAAGGGATCACGCACTAGATTGGTATATGAGTTTAGCTACAAAAAATACACCAGGGACAACCAGAACAATTGCAAATATCAAGAAATTGTTGATAAACGAGTTCTAGAAGCCAAGCTCAGAAGATCAGTACATGAACAAGATGATTGATATTAGACAGAAACCAAGAGAATCTGTATGGGAGATTGACCAAAGATTCAAGAGACTGAAGGGAAAGTTGAAATATCTCATGATCGATGTGCAGCATAGGAACCTATTCGTCAATTCACTACTACCACACTTAAAGTATCCACTGCGACAACAGAAGTTTTAGATGCAGGCAGAGGCTCTGTAGGCGGCCCTGCAACTAAAAGAAAACCAGTATCAATAGATGCATCCATCCATCGAAGAACTAAAGGAGGATTTGAAGAACTTAACATTCCAACTAAACCAGAATAAGAGTAAGGACAAACGAGAAGTCGTTTGGTGTACTACAAGAAGGACGGAAGGGCACCACAAGAACGAATGTCCAACATTCGCGCAGTATATGGCAGCCAAAATGCCAAATGCATTACCAACAAGAGGACTATGTTGTGAAATCTGCAAGAAACCAGGCCATGATCCATACCACTGCTCAATGATGCAGAAATATCAAACAGCCCCACAGGGTTTGTATTGAAACTTTTGCAAGTCAGTGGGCCATGACGACAAAGATTGAAGAACTATGGATCTGATGAGAGAAAGGACATCAGATGCATATAGAGTATAGGCAGAAATGATGACTGGGAAAGCAGCACCACAATTTAATAAAGTTCCAACTCCATATAACATTGCGCAGCAACCATATAATATCGCACAGCCACAGTACAACATATCACAACCTCAGTATAATATCGCGCAGTACAATCAGGCGCCTCAGTATAACGCGTCGAGAAGAGATCAAGAAGGCTATAGAGGTGGCGGACGAGAGAGAGGAGGTTTTGGACAAGCTCCAGGACCAGTGGTATGTCACAATTGTCAACAATTGGGACATTATGTAAGGGAATATTCGCTTCCACCAACAACTTGTATGTATTGTCACGTATCAGACCATGATACGAAGGAATGTCTAACACTATTAGTAAAGATTCAGGAAAAGAGGAACCAGAACAACCAAAATGTTCAGTGGATTTCAACTAAAGTGAGGGACGAAGGATAGAACATCAACATAGTTACCCGTGGAGGAGCTAAAACAGGAAACAACGCAGTCCGACAAGAGCCAGTACAAAACCAGTGGGTGAAGAAGAACACTGAACCAAGGAAGTGGTTCGACGCGTAGAATGAGAAGGAGATATTTAAGAAAGCAAGACAAGAATTTCAGAAGGAAGATAGGGCATTGACTTTAACTGCGCAGCAAAGCAAGGAAGCACCAGAGTATGAGATGCCTCCGCTATTGGATCATACCAATGAAATGCAACCCATGGGACAAGTAAGTACAATCAAAGGCTTTTTGAAGTCGTGTGTAAAAGTATTAAATGATCCATCATCTATGAAAACATTGCAAAACATACTAGAAAAATGTAGCATCAAGACGGAAGGAAAACTAGAGCCAAAAACAGTTAATCACCTACATAGAAGGAGAAGAACCAGTAGGGAGTTCAGACTGAATGCCAACATCGGTGATTTCAACATGGGAGATATCATACTGGATCTAGGATCTGAAGTTAATGTATTACCAAAGAAGACAATGAAATGCATGGAAGAACCCACATTAGGATATTCACCTGTTCAACTAAAACTAGCAAACCAACACAGAGTTCTACCAATCAATAGACTGAAAGGAGTGACAGTAGACCTGGATGGAGTGCGCACTAAAGCAGATTTTGAAGTCATTGAAATAGTGGACGGCACAACACCATATCCAGCATTGTTTGGTTTGGATTGGGCGTATGACAACCAGGCCATAATCAATTTGAAGACAAGAAAGATGACATTTGAGTCAGGGGATATAAGGTCATTGCACCATTAGACCCATCAGAAGGGGAGAGGTTTTTAGAACCTACTTGCTTAGACTTAGAGGAAATCATCTAGTTGTATAGAACAACTGTGCGCAATGAGAATTATGTAAACCCAACTGCAGATGGGATACTCAGTTGGCGGAGCATTACTTCATGTGCAACAGACTCAGATACCGGTTTAGAGAACTGGCAACAAAGGCTACATGAAGTGTCCACAAGAATATGTGCACGAATAGACCACACAGTAAGATGGGTAGGCATGGAAATAAGGGAACCACCCAGCTTCCATGGGATAAACGATCTGGAAACATTCTTGGCACAGTACAAAGATGAAGTTTCAGAGAATCAGAGACTCTTAGCATTTGATATAGCACTCAAGACCACACCTGCAAGATGGTGGGGCGCACACAAAGAGACAATCACATATTGGTACCAATGTAAGCGGTTACTGCGCATAAGGTTCGGTGCAAAACATAAAGACAACAAGAAACGACAGAAGTACGAAGGACAGCGGGCACCAGTGAACACTTGGAGAAGTGTAGAACGTTGTGGAAAAAGACACCCCCAGAGGAATGGCCTCATAATTTCATATACACTCTAGATGGCATACCAGCGAGTTGTTATACAGACTAGGAACTATGCAAAGGAACTGCGACTTGGACGACATTGCAACAGAATTTTACAGTCACTTTCTCATTCAAGCATGAGAACCCCAACATAGATGCAGCTCTTAAACAGATAAGAGGAGTAATATTCATCAAGGGACCAGAAGTTGAACTCATAACAGAAGAGCAACAACGAAACAAACAGACAGTCAAGGAATTGTTGTCTTGTTACCATGTGCACGAAGACACACCAGAGGAAGACGATCTGCGCGATGTTCAGATAGAGGAAGCAGAAAGCGAAAGAGAAGTGGAGGGTCCACCTATCGAATTAGAAGTTATTGTTGCGTCGATCAAGGTAAAGAAAGTCAACATTGGGACAGTTGAGAATCCCAAAATGGCCAGCATTGGAGATTACTGGGATGAAAAAACAGTAGAAAGCATAACAGACTTACTACGCGAGTACAACGACCTGTTTCCCACAACATTTATAGAGATGAAGGGTATAGCCAGAGAGCTAGGAGAAATGAAGATACCACTCAGACCTGAAGCAATATCAATTAGACAACGACCATACAGACTGAACCCAATATATAAGCAGAAAATCAAAGTTGATATCGACAGAATGCTCAAAGCCGGAATCATAGAACCGGTCGAAGAATCGGAATGGATAAGTTGATGGTAGTTCATGACAAAAAACAAGGAGGAATAAGGATATGTGTCCACTTGAGGAAGTTGAATGATGCATGCCTACATGAGCCCTTTCCTACACCTTTCACGAATGAAGTGTGAGAACGTAGGAGGACATGAAGCTTACTCATTCACTGATGGATTCTCAGGCTACCATCAGATCAAGATAGCACAGGAAGACAGATACAAGACCACATTTGCGACAGAATGGGGATCCTACCAGTACACAGTCATGTCGTTTGGACTAAAGAATGCACCAGCAATATTTTCCAAAGTAGTCGTCGTTGCGTTTAAATAATTCACCCACCAGTTTCTAGAGGTATACTTGGATGACTGGACAGTCTATAGTTTGTTGAAAGACCATGTAGAAGTCTTACGACTGATGTTAGAAATATGTAAGCAGTGCCATATATCCTTAAACATAAAGAAATGCATATTCGGAACATCGTTTGGGATACTATTGGGCCATATAGTATGCAAACAAGGTTTACTAGTAGATCCTGCAAAGATCGCAGTAATTGTTAACTTACCACCACCAAAAATAGTCATTCAGCTAAGAGCGACATTGGGACACACAGGATATTATAGGAAGTTCATCAAAGGATACGCGCAGATTACAACGACAATGGAAAAATTGTTAAGAAAAGACACAAAGTTACAGTGGAACGACGAGTGTCAACATGGTCTAGACACGTTAAAAGAGAAGATGGTCGCCGCGTCGATACTAGTATTTCCAGACTGGGAGAAGACATTCCATGTCCATGTAGATGCATCAACCATAGCACTTGGAGCTATCTTGGCGCAGCTAGGAGCGGGGGATTTGGATCACCCCATAGCATTTGCGAGTAGGAAGTTGTCAAAATCCAAGCAGAACTATAACACTACAGAGAGAGAAGACCTAGATATGGTGTACACACTACAGAAGTTCAGACATTAATTGTTGGAAAAACACTTTAAGATGTTCACAGATCACTCAGCCCTTAAATACATATTCAATAAGACAGTGTTGGAGGGGAGAATATGTCGATGGTTACTATTGTTTCAAGAATTTTACTTTGAAGTCATAGTCAAGCAGGAAAACTGAATGCAAGACCTGACCACCTGTCAAGGGTCACAAACGGGGAAGAACCTACGAATTTAGAAGACAACTTTCCAGACACAATTATTTTCAGTCCAAATCGTTGATGAATACTTTGCAAATATCATTCAGTACTTGAGCACAAGTATTGCGCCGCGGGAATACAACACCGCGCAAAAGAAAAACCTGGTAGTCTGGGTTGTAGATTATCAATTGATCGCAGCACAGTTATATTCAAAATGGGCTCAGATAGCATCTTGCGGAGATATGTGTTAGAACACGAAAGACCGAGAGTTTTAACAGAATCCATGAGGGAATAAAAGGAGGACATTACGTAGGCAAAGCTACCGTGCAGAAGGTATTACGCGCAGGACTATGGTGGCCAACGATTCATAGAGACTCGAAGGAGTACTGCCATAGATGCAATGTTTGTCAAAGGATTGGTAAACCCAACAGAAGGACTAGATGCCATTACAACCATAGGTAACATTTCAACCACTCGATAAGTGGGCAATAGACTTTGTGGGACCAATCAACCCACCAGCAAAAAGAACAGGAGAAAGGTACATTATCACTGCGACAGCATACCTAACAAGATGGGTGGAAGTAGCACCAGTGAAGGATTGCAGCGTAGAAACAGTAGCACACTTTTTATTTGAACAAGTAATCACTAGATTTGGATTTCCAAGAGTTTTGATGAGCGACCAAGGCACACACTTCATTAACAGCACTATGAGCGCTATGACTGAAGAGTTTGAAGTCCATCACCAGAAGAGCACACCATATCACCCACAGGCAAATGGCACAGTAGAGGCATTTAACAAAATACTTGAGAATGCACTGACGAAGATCTGTAATTTCAACAGGGACGATTGGGACCTCAAAATACCAGCAGTTTTATGGGCCTACATGACTATGTGCAAAAATTTGAGAGGGCACACGCCATGTAAACTAGTATATGGCCAAAAAGCAATGGTGCCAATTAGAATTTTTTGTACCCAGTTTGCGCATAGCAGCAATTACACACATGATTGAACGAGGCGCAGTACAGGAGCGACTAAACCAGTTGATAACCACGGAGGAAGATTGGATCTTAGCAAGATTCCACAAACAAGTTCAGAAAAAAAGGGACAAAGCTTGGCATGAGAGACATATCAAGAAGAAAACCTTCAAGTAAGGAGATTTAGTGTTGATATATGACAACAAATCCATTCAGCACCCAGGAAAACTCAGAATGCACT
>JZKD02S1048890.1:0-13311 GCA_000966675.3 Picea glauca | reverse complement strand
TTTTTAATATTGCTTATCTTACTCAATTCATATACTATTAGAATTATACTTGGGCATTAGATTAGTTTTATTTTCTAAATTAGATTTTATTCATTTTTCGTTCTCATTTCAAATACTTCTTATTTTTATAAAGAGAAAAAAAATCTCCTTTCGTAGGAGTAACTTTTATGATAATTAGAATTAGTCTTTCTTTAAAGATAGTTTTAAATTTGTATATGTTTATGTTGGTTGTGGAGCCTGATTAAATTCCTGATTCAAGGGTCTTTGTTTTCAGGCATGTTTATACCCCATGAAGACTTTACACCCTGGAAGAATGTACACTCCTCCATGAGGGGGAGTGCAGGGGGGTCCAGGGGGGGCCTGGAGGGGGTTTAGGGGACAGCGTTCCCTGATGGGGATTTGAGAGTGAAGCCCCCAAAGGAAAAATAGACTTGTAAATTTGTATTGTAATTTCATAGTAAATCTGGATCATTCATTGTAAGGTCACATATATGACAGTAGAAGTTATGTTAGGTTTTTTTTCCCTAGAAGGAAACCCTCTTTTATGAGGGAAATGTATTGTGGCTATGTATCATTGCAAATATTGTATTCTGAGTGAGGAGACTATGAGAGAAAGAAGAGGAAGTTACATTGTGTGTGTTGTAGGTTGTATCCCTTCATTTGTTGAATAATAATAAAGGAAGGACCTGGCAATTTCTCTGGTGGACGTAGCCCACACTGGGTGAACCACGTATATTTGTGTCCTTATTGTATTGTGTATATTTTGTGTGTTATTTCCACATTTGTTTTATTTTATTGTTCTTCGACCCTTTTTCTAACAACTGGTATCAGAGTGAAAGGTAACTCACAGGAAAAGAGGGTTCCTAGATCGAGTGGGAACAATGGAGGAAGATGGAAAGTTTAGAGTCGATAAATTTAACAGCCAAAACCACCACTTATGGAATATGAAGATGGAAGATTATTTATATCAAAAGGATCTATTCCTACCATTGGGTGGAATAGAAAAGAAGCTGACGGCCATGAAGTACAAACAATGGGAGGTTCTTGACAGAAAGGCACTAGGAACGATACGGCTGAGCTTGGAAGTGTCTATGGCTTTCAATATTTCAAAAGAAAATAAAACGAAGGAGTTGATGGACACATTGGAAAAACTGTATGAAAAAACCTCGGTGTCCAATAAGGTATTTCTAATGAAGGGATTATTTAATATGAAGATGTCAAAAGGTGGGTCTGTTGCAGAGCATTTAAATGAATTTAATACAATTACTAATCAACTAAGTTATGTAAAAGAAGACTTTGATGATGAGGTCAGGGATCTTCTAATCTTGTGCTCATTTACAGAAAGTTGGAATGGCTTGGTCATGGGTGTAAGTAACTCTTTCTCTGGTTCAAACACTCTAAAATTTGATGATGTTGGTGGTGTTTTCCTTAGCGGGGAAATGCGATGGAAAATAACAGGTGAGACATTAGGTAATGCATTAAACATGGAAAACAGAGGAAGACATAAGGATAGAGGAAATGGATAAGGGAACCATGGGAATTCTAGGAAGGGAAGATAAAAATCTAGACTTTGAAATATAGAGTGATGGAATTGTGGAAAGAAAGGACATCTGAAGAAAGACTGTAGAGCTCCAAAGAAACAAAGAGATGGACAACAGAAGAAAAAAAAGGAAGCAAATGTAACAGGTGATGTGTTACAAGATGCTTTGATTCTTTTATAGATAATATTTATGAGTCTTGGGTAGTAGATTTAGGGGCTTCATTTCATGCCACACCCCATAGGAAACATTTTTTAGGTTATGTTCAAGGTGATTTTGTACAGGTTCATTTGGGTGATGATGCACCATGCAAAATTGTTGGAATGGGAGAGGTAAAAATAAATCAAAGGAATCGAAACCAATGGTTGTTGAAATAGGTAATACATGTTCCAGATCTAAGGAAAAATCTAATTTCAACAAGGCTATTGGAAAGTAAAGGTTTTATATCCATATTTACAGATAAGATGTGGAAGGTCACCAAATGATCACTGGTGATAGCAAAAGGAGAGAAGGTAGGTACATTGTATTTATGTACTAGTAATATTGACTCGTCTATCTCTTTAGCTTCTATAGAAGTGGATAAAAAACTATGGAATCATAGGCTTGGACAGATGAGTGATAAGGGGATGCAGATACTTCACAAAATAAAAAAAATTCCAAATCTTAAACAAATTGATTTGGATTTTTGTAAACATTGTGTTTATGGAAAACATAAGAGAGTCATATTTCTTAGAGCTGAAAAAGAAAAGAAGAGTGAAAGGTTAGAGATTGTTCATACAGATGTATGGGGACCAACTCAAGTATCATCTCTTGGTGGATCTCGTTATTATGTTACTTTTATTGATGATGCAACTAGAAAAACTTGGGTTTATTGCATTCAACAAAAAACTGATGTTTTTGATACTTTTAAGAAATGGAAAGCTTTAGTTGAGAATGAGATAGGAAAAAGGTTGAAGTGTCTCAGATCGTACAATGGAGGTGAATATTGCAGCAAGGAGTTTGATTATTACTATTCATACCATGAGATTCATAGAAAGAAGACATTTCCCGGAACACCACAAGAAAATGGTGTGTCAAAAATGATGAATAGGACAATCATGGAGCATGCAAGGAGTATGAGATTTCATGTTGGTTTGTTCTTATAGTTCTGGGAAGATATTGTAGATATTGTTCTTTAATTAATAAACATAGGACCTTCAATCTCTTTGGATGGTAGAATTCCATAGGAGGCATGGACAAGTAAAAAGGTAAAATATTCGTTTTTGAAGACTTTCGGTTATGAAGCATGTGTCCATATTGATAAATAAAATAGAACAAAGCTTGAGGAAAAATCCAAGAAGTGTACCTTTATTGGATACATTGTTAATGATTTTGGTTATCGCTTATGGGATTATGAAAATCACAAAATAATTAGGAGTAGAGATGTCATATTCAATGAGAAGGTCATGTACAAGGATCAATTGCAGGGAAAGAAACAAGAAAAAAAAAACAATAATACACAGTGCTTGATGAGATCATTGAAAAAGAAATTCCAAAGGTACCAGAAAATCAAAATGTACAACAACAGGAGCAACATGTACCTCAAACTCCTACATGTGTTGTTAGAAGATATACCAGGTTAAGTAGACCCCCTGAACGATACTCCTTCATTGTATTATTTATTGTTGATTGATTCTGGTGAGCCAGAATGATATGAAGAGGCAATGCAGGTAGACACTAAAAAGAAGTGGGAGCTAGGTATGAAAGAGGAAATGCATTCCCTAGTAAATAACAAGACTTGGGATTTGGTTTAGTTTCCTAGAGGAAAAAGAGCATTTCAGAATAAATGGGTTTACAAGTTGAAGGAAGAAGATGGAGGCAAAAAGAGGTACAAGGCTAGACTTGTTGTAAAGGGGTTTGCACAAAAAAAGAAATATATTTTGATTAAATATTTTATGTTGTTGTTAAAATGACCTCAATTAGGACAATTTTAAGTCTTGTGGAAGTAAAAGATTTGCATCTTGAACCGTTAGATGTAAAATCAACTTTTCTTTGTGGGGATTTGGAGGAAGAGATTTATATGCAGCAACCACAGGGGTATGAGGTCAAAGGGAAGGAGAATTTGGTATGCAGGTTGAAGAAGAGCTTGTATGGCCTAAAGAAAGCTCTANTTTTTAATATTGCTTATCTTACTCAATTCATATACTATTAGAATTATACTTGGGCATTAGATTAGTTTTATTTTCTAAATTAGATTTTATTCATTTTTCGTTCTCATTTCAAATACTTCTTATTTTTATAAAGAGAAAAAAAATCTCCTTTCGTAGGAGTAACTTTTATGATAATTAGAATTAGTCTTTCTTTAAAGATAGTTTTAAATTTGTATATGTTTATGTTGGTTGTGGAGCCTGATTAAATTCCTGATTCAAGGGTCTTTGTTTTCAGGCATGTTTATACCCCATGAAGACTTTACACCCTGGAAGAATGTACACTCCTCCATGAGGGGGAGTGCAGGGGGGTCCAGGGGGGGCCTGGAGGGGGTTTAGGGGACAGCGTTCCCTGATGGGGATTTGAGAGTGAAGCCCCCAAAGGAAAAATAGACTTGTAAATTTGTATTGTAATTTCATAGTAAATCTGGATCATTCATTGTAAGGTCACATATATGACAGTAGAAGTTATGTTAGGTTTTTTTTCCCTAGAAGGAAACCCTCTTTTATGAGGGAAATGTATTGTGGCTATGTATCATTGCAAATATTGTATTCTGAGTGAGGAGACTATGAGAGAAAGAAGAGGAAGTTACATTGTGTGTGTTGTAGGTTGTATCCCTTCATTTGTTGAATAATAATAAAGGAAGGACCTGGCAATTTCTCTGGTGGACGTAGCCCACACTGGGTGAACCACGTATATTTGTGTCCTTATTGTATTGTGTATATTTTGTGTGTTATTTCCACATTTGTTTTATTTTATTGTTCTTCGACCCTTTTTCTAACAACTGGTATCAGAGTGAAAGGTAACTCACAGGAAAAGAGGGTTCCTAGATCGAGTGGGAACAATGGAGGAAGATGGAAAGTTTAGAGTCGATAAATTTAACAGCCAAAACCACCACTTATGGAATATGAAGATGGAAGATTATTTATATCAAAAGGATCTATTCCTACCATTGGGTGGAATAGAAAAGAAGCTGACGGCCATGAAGTACAAACAATGGGAGGTTCTTGACAGAAAGGCACTAGGAACGATACGGCTGAGCTTGGAAGTGTCTATGGCTTTCAATATTTCAAAAGAAAATAAAACGAAGGAGTTGATGGACACATTGGAAAAACTGTATGAAAAAACCTCGGTGTCCAATAAGGTATTTCTAATGAAGGGATTATTTAATATGAAGATGTCAAAAGGTGGGTCTGTTGCAGAGCATTTAAATGAATTTAATACAATTACTAATCAACTAAGTTATGTAAAAGAAGACTTTGATGATGAGGTCAGGGATCTTCTAATCTTGTGCTCATTTACAGAAAGTTGGAATGGCTTGGTCATGGGTGTAAGTAACTCTTTCTCTGGTTCAAACACTCTAAAATTTGATGATGTTGGTGGTGTTGTCCTTAGCGAGGAAATGAGACGGAAAATAACAGGTGAGACATTAGGTAATGTGTTAAACATGGAGGACAGGGGAAGACATAAGGATAAAGGAAATGGATAAGGGAACCACGGGAATTATAGGAAGGGAAGATAAAAATCTAGACTTTGAAATATAGAGTGATGGAATTGTGGAAAGAAAGGACATATGAAGAAAGACTGTAGAGCTCCAAAGAAAGAAAGAGATGGACAGTAGGAGAAAAAATAGGAAGCAAATGTAACAGGTGATGTGTTACAAGATGCTTTGATTCTTTCTGTAGATAATATTTAAGAGTCTTGGGTAGTAGATTTAGGGGCTTCATTTCATGCCACACCCCATAGGAAACATTTTCTAGGTTATGTTCAAGGTGATTTTGGACAGGTTCATTTGGGTGATGATGCACCATGCAAAATTGTTGGAATGAGAAAGGTAAAAATAAATCAAAGGAATTGAAACCAATGGTTGTTGAAATAAGTAAGACATGTTCCATATCTAAGGAAAAATCTAATTTCAACAAGTTTGTTGGAAAGTGAAGTTTTTATATCCATATTTACAGATAAGATGTGGAAGGTCACCAAAGGATCATTGGTGATAGCAAAAGGAGATAAGGTAGGTACATTGTATTTATGTACTAGTAATATTGACTCGTCTATCTCTTTAGATTCTATAGGAGTGGATAAAAAATTGTGTAATCATAGTCTTGGACAGATGAGTGATAAGGGGATGTAGATACTTCACAAAATATTTTTTTTTTCAAATCTTAAACAAATTGATTTGGATTTTTGTAAGCATTGTGTTTATGGAAAACATAAGAGAGTCATATTTCTTAGAGCCGAAAAAGAAAAGAAGAGTGAAAGGTTAGAGATTGTGCATACAGATGTATGGGGACCAACTCAAGTATCATCTCTTGGTGGATCTCGTTATTATGTTACTTTTATTGATGATGCAAATAGAAAAACTTGGGTTTATTGCATTCAACAAAAATCTGATGTTTTTGATACTTTTAAGAAATGGAAAGCTTTAGTTGAGAATGAGATAGGAAAAAGGTTGAGGTGTCTTAGATCGTATAATGGAGGTGAATATTGCAACAAGGAGTTTGATTATTACTATTCATACCATGAGATTCATAGAAAGAAGACATTTCCCGGAACACCACAAGTAAATGGTGTGTCAAAAATGATGAACAGGACAATCCATGCCTGCAAGGAGTATGAGATTTCATGTTGGTTTGCCCTTATAGTTATGGGAAGATATTGTAGATATTGTTCTTTAATTAATAAACATAGGACCTTCAATCTCTTTGGATGGTAGAATTCCATAGGAGGCATGGACAGGTAAAAAGGTAAAATATCTATTTTTGAAGACTTTCGGTTATGAAGCATGTGTCCATATTGATAAATAAAATAGAACAAAGCTTGAGGAAAAATACAAGAAGTGTACCTTTATTGGATACATTGTTAATGATTTTGGTTATCGCTTATGGGATTATGAAAATCACAAAATAATTAAGAGTAGAGATGTCATATTCAATGAGAAGGTCATGTACAAAGATCAGTTGCAGGGAAAGAAACAGGAAAAAGAAAAACCCTAATACACAGTGCTTGATGAGATCATTGAAAAAGAAATTCCAAAGGTACCAGAAAATCAAAATGTACAACAACAGGAGCAACATGTACCTCAAACTCCTAC
The DNA here is from genome assembly GCA_000966675.3 of Picea glauca. Lineage (NCBI taxonomy): Eukaryota > Viridiplantae > Streptophyta > Pinopsida > Pinales > Pinaceae > Picea > Picea glauca. The sequence goes on along the minus strand of JZKD02S1048890.1, from coordinate 6,492 downwards.
AAGTGTTGTTAGAAGATATACCAAGTTAAGTAGACCCCCTGAACAATACTCTCCTTCATTGTATTATTTATTGTTGACTGATTCTGGTGAACCAGAATGTTATGAAGAGGCAATGAAGGTAGACACTAAAAAGAAGTGGGAGCAAGGTATGAAAGAGGAAATGCATTCCCTGGTAAATAACAAGACTTGGGATTTGGTTTAGTTTCCTAGAGGAAAAATATCATTACAAAATAAATGGGTTTACAAGTTGAAGGAAGAAGATGGAGGCAAAAAGAGGTACAAGGCTAGACTTGTTGTAAAGGGTTTTGCACAAAAAAAAAGGTATATATTTTGATGAAATATTTTATGTTGTTGTTAAAATGACCTCAATTAGGACTATTTTAAGTCTTGTGGAAGTAAAATATTTGCATCTTGAACCGTTAGATGTAAAATCAACTTGTCTCCGTGGGGATTTGGAGGAAGAGATTTATATGCAGCAACCACAGGGGTATGATGTCAAAGGGAATGAGAATTTGGTATGCAGGTTGAAGAGGATCTTGTATGGCCTAAAGAAAGCTCCAAGAAAGTGGTATTTGAAGTTTGACAGGTTTATGACATAACAAGTTTATAGTAGATGTCATTTTGATCACTGTGTTTATTTTAAAAGGCTAGAAAATGGAAGCTATATTATCTTGCTATTGTATGTAGATGACATGCTTGNGTGTTGGAGAGGTTTAGAATGCAGAATGAAAAACCAGTTAGTACACCTTTGGCCATCCATTTCAAATTAACTAAGGAAATGTGTCCCAAGACACAGGAGGAGATAGAATACATGTACGGGGTCCCATATTCATCAGAAGTTGGCAGCTTGATGTATGTGATGGTTTACACAAGACTAAATATTGCACATGCATTAGTAGTTGTGAACAGGTATATGAACAATCCAGGTAAAGAACATTGAGAGGTAGTAAAGTGGATTCTCAAGTATTTGAGAAGTATTTCTACTCATGCATTATGTTTTGGAGGTTCATACATTGTTCTACAGGGATATGTTGATTCAGATATGGAAGGTGATAAAGATAGCAGAAGGAGCACCACAGGGTATTTTTTTACTGTAGGTGGAACAACAGTAAGTTATATTTAAAAACTGTAAAAGGTTATTGCACTTTCAACAATAGAGGTACAGTATGTTGTTGCTATAGAGGATAGTAAAGAGATGATTTGGTTACAGAGGTTTATGGAGGAATTGGGAAAGAAGCAGGAGAATAACAGGTTGTACTGTGACAATGAGAGTGTCATTCATCTTGTAAAGAACTCATACTTCCATTCGAATACTAACAATATATAGTTGAGGTACCATTTCATATGATTCATTTTGGAACATGGACATTTGAAGTTGGAAAAGATACACACTAGCCAAAATCTTGTAGACATGTTAACAAAGGGAGTAACCAAGGAGAAACTGAGTTGATGCTCAATTTCAGTTCGTCTTCAAGCATGAAGGTGAACATGAGAAATTTTCCAGGTCCAAGAAGGATCATAGTCTAATAGATACATTAGCGGTGGAGTTGTTGAGATTAGTCTCCAAGTGGGAGATGGTTGGTTGTGGAGTCTGATTATCTTCCCGATTCAGAGGTCTTTGTTTTCAGCCGTGTCTATACACCATAAAGAATTTACACCCTAGAAGAATGTACACTCCTCCCGCGGGGTTGTCTCCTTGGCTGGGGGGTCTAGGGGAAAGTGGGCCCCCTGTGGGGGTTCGGGAGAAAAGCCCCCGAAGGAAAAATTTCCTTGTAAAATTATATTGTAATTTCATAGTAAAGCTAGACCGTTCATTATAAGGTCACAGATCTGACGGTAGAAGTTATGTTAAGGTTTTTTTCCCTAGAAGGAAACCCTCTTTTATGAGGAAAATGTATTGTGTCTATGTATCATTGTGAATATTGTATTATGAGTGAGGATACTGTGAGAGAAAGAAGAGGAAGTTACAACGGGTGTGATGTAGGTTGTATCCCTTCATTTGTTGTATAATAATAAAGGAAGGACCTGGCAATTTCTCTAGTGGATGTATCCCACATTGGGTGAATCACATATATCTGTGTCTCTATTGTATTATGTATCTTCTATGTTTTATTTATGCATTTGTTTTATTTTATTGTTCTGCGATCCTTTTTTCTAACAGTTTAAAATTTAGCTTGTTATTTGATAGAGAATAAAAAACTTTTCGATCAGTTAGCAAGTGCATATATTTCTCTTAGATTTAGTTTTTTTTTAGCTCAGGATAGTTAAAGTTAACTGGACCTAAACCAGTCGGAATCACCATTTACAATGGATAAGGGTCTAATTAGAATCTTGACCGAGCAAATTCCTAAATGTTGAATATGTTCATATTTGACTATCAATAAAACCCTACAAATGTGAAAGTGAATATAACCCGGTTTTGAAACACTTGGTTGTATTTGAATTGAGAAATAGCCATACATGTGATACATTCGTTGACTTAGATGGATTATAACTCTGGAGCTATATTTCTTGAGATTCGCTAAAATTATTCAACCAAATAAAAGCACCATTTCGTGAACTCGAACTGTTGAGAATTTTAAATGCTTTGGTCTAGACGATGTCTCGATTTCTAAGGGCGATAAGTTTTGGCTTAAGTTAATATAATTGTCGAGCAATTTTAAAGGGCGATATGTAACCTTATTTTGAACTCCTATGGTTTGATAAATGTGTAACCTGTCTATGTTATATTCTAAAGTATTTTTCACCCAGGTTCAATTCAGAAATCATGGTTTAAGCTTTTTTCCTGGAAATAACAAAAGGAAAATCAAGACATTATGTCTTTCAGTTTTCAAGATTGTGGTATTGGTTTTTTGGCATAGTAAAATGGTTACTACATGATATTTTATGATTATTGAAGATTTTGTACAGAGTTTGAATTCCCTATACATGTAAATTTGGTTATTAATTTTGAGCATGAAGTTGAAAATAAAAGGAAATATAACACATTATTTTGAAAACTGAGATGTTTCTCTTCTACATACAAGGACAATTCCCTCATGCTTCCATTTTCCATTCACTATTCCCTAAGTCCCAAACACATATATCATTTTAAATTTCATCTTTTCTTCCCCTTATTGTATGAAAAGAGAAATGTTTTTTCTATCAATTTGATATGGATATTTGATAACTGAGGTCTATTTTGATAAATAAAAGGATTATAATGAAGGGAAGAATTTGAAGACACATTTTCCAGGGTGATTATTTTTAGTGAACTATGTTTTGGTTGTTCAGGGCCAATTCCCTTATGCTATCATTTTACATGAATTACTCCCAACACCCAAAAATTGAGGATAGACATATCTCTTTTGGAGATATGTGTCCAGAAGCATGAGTGATCTAGATTATTTTTGACATGAAATGAGAGAAAAGATACAATAAATAAATGTACAGAGATATCTCATATATTCAATAATATAACAGAAATATATCAAAGATGCAACCATAAAAACAAAGATACAGTAATACACAATTTCTATTAATGAGTGAAATGTACACAACTATAAAAGTATAGAGTCAAAGACTCGCTAGAATGGTGGCATCCTATCTCTAAGAAGAGATGTGATGGATACTCAGATTCGCAAGAAGATCATTACAATGAGTCTCTAAAGAAATTTTTAACATAAAGAATATCCAAAATTGTCACCTCGGAAGATGAAAAGCCAACAGTTTTGTGGACCCCGTTTTGGGTAGTTTGGTGTATCAACTTCCTAGGGGCATAACTTTGGCATACAATCTCCGTTTGGGGAAAACGATAGCTCGTTGGAACGGTAACATCGAGGAAATTCATTTTGGAGGCTCAATTAGAACCTTTGACCCTTGTTTAGGTGCTCAATCCTGAAAAAATAAAAATCATTTAGGCCCTCAAAATGGCCCATAAGTTTAGGAACCAAAAAACTACTGAAAATAGTAAGTTTCTAGAAGATTGTTTTGAGCCAGTTGGAATAGGTGGGTGGCCATTGGTATCCACTTGAATCAATGAGAATCAAAAGGTAGAGCATATATCCATCCAGATTCAAAATTCCACAAGGTAACCAAGTCTCATGGAAGTGGACAGAGGTAAACTGCATCACATAAGAAATATGATTTTTTATTTTATGGTATTATTTTATGATGGTTTCATTGTTGGGATAGACTTTATTTATTTTTTGGACAAACTTTGTTATTTTTGTACAACATTATGTTTCATATAGATTTGTGACTCGTTATTTTTGGACAGTGGTATTTTGTGGGGCAACAAATTGACATATTTATTTTTATACTTATATGTGGTATTTGGGGAGTCACAAGTGTGTGTTTGAAATATTTCATATGTTAATTGATTGGGATATGTGTGCAAATAATGTTTGATGGCATAATTATTTTTGGAGGAACAAGAGAATATTTTTAAAATTAAAAAAAAAAAAAATTTTATAAGGTGTCCCCATATAATAAATAATATTTATTATAAAATTATAATTTATTATTAATATTTAATTATGAGTTGACCGTACTTAATTAAAAGTTATTAACCAATTTAACTAAAATTAGTTGAACTACTCAAACTACTTTTGGAAGAATAAAAGAAGAATTGAAGGGACAAACAAAGAAGGAGAGATAGAGACAAAAAATTTGATAAGGTTTTATCTTTCTCTAGAGTGAGATTACATTACTACTTCATTCATTTATGAAATACTTAAAGGTTAAAGGTTTATTTTTGATAGAAGGGTATTACTGAAGGTAGAAATAAGGAGGACCAAGAAGCATTGATTATTGGCATTCTTTATAAGGTTGATCATCCATTTCTGATAGTCTGAAAATTCTTATTGAATTTCTGAATTGATTTTCAATGCTAATTAGGAATTTTGTGCAGGGTCAAGGTAATAGCAAATTGTGTCTTGTTGATCCGGTAAATTTTTAGTCTTGGTTTTACTTAGAAGACACCAGTCATCTCTGTGATGATGTAACATTTGACTTCTAAGTATTTTTCTAGTCATTACCCATTCTTAGTATGAAAAAATGTATTTGGTTGTATTACAAAACTGAATGAATAAAATCACTTGATGGTTTTGAGGTCTCAATTTGGATTATATGTGTGATATTATTTCATATTTTTATGTTTTCATGACTATTCATCAAACTGTTTATATTTTCTAATATAAATATTTTATTTTTCTTTATCATAACACAACATTAATCTCAAGTACATATTTCTTGAAGATTAATTGATATTTTTACAAAAGGGATATAAACATAGGGTAACAATCCCAACTATCTTACCTTACCCTAGCAGAATTTGAAGATGTTGGTATCATGATAGTCATTCATTTTCATCAACAAGGGGGGAGAGGGGGAAGGGAGGTTAGATAGAGGAAAAGAGNTAAAACTTAATTTAAAAGTGATTTAGGGAAAGTGAGAGATTCAGACAACTCTATAAAAGAAAGGGAAGATGAGGAAGAAGGGGATCAGTTGTTAGTGTAACGTTGCACTGCCAAATTTGTGACTTGACTGATTACTTGTGTGGAGTTGGGACATCCCAGCTCGGATAGGAGTGGTAGCTCAGTCTTGCGAGGCGAGCTGGGAGCTAGACGTACCATATGGATAGTGTGTGGCCCCTTTGCGACTCGAGGGGATAAGGGGGAAGCAGAGTACCCCTAGCATTGGCTGGGAGGTACTGGTGAGGTCTCGGAAGTCGGCGAGTGTGAGAAGCACGGAGATCAAGTGCAGGATAACGTCTTCGGGTCATTCGCCATCGGTCACAGGTATGCAAGAGCGTTTGTTTGTTTAAGAATAAAAGGAAAATTGTTTAAAGTTGTATATGAATCCTTATGATCATGATTGATGTGTTGAATTTTGGATCATCTTGTTTTCTTCTTGTTGTTTTCTGCACCTAGACTGTTATAACCCCGTAATCCTTTCGATGAGTTATCCTTGGCTCTGGCTGTTGGTTGTGGAGCCTGATTATCTTCCTGATGTAGAGGTCCTTTTCTTTCAGCCATGTCTATACGCCATGAAGAATTTACACCCCAGAAGTATGTACACTCTTCCATGCGGGGGAGTGCAGAGGGGGGGTACCCCCTGTGCGAGGTCCGGGGGGTCCATCCCCCTAGCTGGGGGGTCTGGGGGAAAGCGGGGGTTCGGGGGCGAAGCCCCCAAAGAAAAAATTGCCTTATAAAAGTATATTGTAGTTTCATTGTAAATCTGGACCGTTCATTATAAGGTTGCAGATCTAATGGTAGAGATTATGTTAGGGTTTTTTTCCCTAGAAGGCAACCCTCTTTTATGAGGAAATTTATTGCGGCTATGTATGAGTGTGAATATTGTATTCTGAGAGAGGAGACTGTGAGAGAAATAAGAGAAAGTTACAGCGGGTTTTGTTGTAGGTTGCATCCCTTCATTTGCTGGATAATAATAAAGGAAGGACCTGGAAATTTCTCTAGTGGACGTAGCCCACACTGGGTGAACCACGTAAAT
>JZKD02S1048856.1:210768-229994 GCA_000966675.3 Picea glauca | reverse complement strand
AGGTATGCTGTGTATTTATATGTGTTGGTTTATGTTGTGATGTTGATATACTAGTGCATATGTTTGATGTATATACACTGATACCATTTGTTGTTGCTTGTTTGGTGCATATGCATATTTGGCACCTCACGGACGTGAGGTGGAGTTATATAGGCCGCCAGTACAACAAGAGGGGATACCTCCGCGTGGAGAGAGGCATCCACGGGATGAGGCTGCTGGGCGACCCGCAGGGCCTGAGAGACTGGCGCAGAGGCGCCGCTTTGATGACCCTGGTGCCGGGTCATCACATGCTCCTCCAGCGGCCGCTGGGGGAGATCTAGATGATCTACGCCGTCGTTTTGAGACGGTGCTTCGGGACGTGCCTGAGGGCATGTGGATTCACATCCAGGATGAGGAGTTTCTGGAGCAGTGTATCGGGTTACCGCCACCATGGCGGTCTATCATGCGACGAGCAGCTGTGCTCGCCGCCATGACGAGTGGACGCCTGCCGCCGGGGCAAGAGGGTCTTGCAGGTGCGCCACCTCCACCGCCTGGGGCATGTAGGGGTGGGCCACCACCACCTCTTGAGGGAGGTGCAGCTGGGGGTGCGATAGAGGCCCCTTGATTGTATTTGTATACAGTTTTGATAGGCCGGTGAGCCGATTTTTGTACCATGATGTGGCACGGGCCTGTGGGCCAATGTATTTTTTGTATATGTAAACATTTTGGATGGTCGAGGAGGCCCATATATATATATGAGTATACATGTTTTTTGTATCCAAATATGTTTTACATATGTTGTTTTGTGTTGATGTTGATGATGTTGATGCTATCTATATGATGTGACAGTTTATATGAGATGTTTTATGTATGTGTTGTTTGATGTGATATATGCCAATCTAGCACTATGTTAGCTATTTCATCTGTTGTTTGATTCAATTCCCTGGGAATGTGTGTAAATGTAATGGAATCAAAATGTCGAGATAATAATCTAACCTGCAGGTATTTGCGAAAGAGGCACGGATCGCGTACACGGTACACATTGTTAAGTTGGAGAACGACTAGTTGAGAGTCAAGGAGAATGCTAAGGTGACGAATATGGTGATGCTGGGTGTCGGTCAGGAGGCCAATGACAACAGTGTATTCGGCTTGGTTATTGGTTGTTGGTCCTAAACAGATGTCGCTGGAATGTAGCATTTCATGTGAAGGGTTGTAGAGAGCCCAAGCAGCCGAAGCGAGATTTTGTGTCCAATGGCTGGCGCCATCGGCGTACCCAATGTGGTAAGCTGGTGGATGATTCATCTGTCAACAGCACAAAGGATAGTTTAGATGGGGAAGAAAAAGATTAAAAACGCTATAAAAGAAAAATAACCTAAAGTAGCCTGACTACGTTTAAGCATAAAATTTCTTGAGGTATAACCCATTGACGGGTTCTTTGAGCGTGAGGCCTTNAGGAGAACGCTAAGGTGACGAATATGGTGATGATGGGCGTCGGTCAGGAGGCCAATGACAGCAGTGTATTCGGCTTGGTTATTGGTTGTTGGTCCTAAACAGATGTCGCTGGAATGTAGCAATTCATGTGAAGGGGTGTAGAGAGCCCAAGCAGCTGAAGCGAGATTTTGTGTCCAATGGCTGGCGCCGTCGGCGTACCCAATGTGGTAAGCTGGTGGATGAGTCATCTGTCAATAGCACAAAGGATAGTTTAGATGGGGAGAAAAAAGATTAAAAACGCTATAAAAGAAAAATAACCTAAAGTAGCCTGACTACGTTTAAGCATAAAATTTCTTGAGGTATAACCCATTGACGGGTTCTTTGAGCGTGAGGCCTTCGGGGGAGGCCAAGATGTATGCGCCTTTGGTGAGGCAATGTTGGATGATGTAAGGGCCATGCCAGAGTGATTCGAATTTGTCGTGGCCAAAGGTATCATGAGCGATATCGTAGGCGAGGACGAGGTCGCCTTTGCGAAATGAGCGAAGGTTGACATGGTGATCAAAGGTAGCTTTGGATCGTTTTTTAGCTGCCTCGTTGTTCTGTAATGAGGATCGACGATCCTCATCCAGAGACTCCAAGTTCAGCAAGCGTTGCTCCATTGGAGCAATGTCAGGTAAAAGCTCAATTGCGATGCGAAGGGTGGGTATTTCGCACTCGATGGGAAGAGTTGCCTCTATCCCATGGACTAAGTGAAAGGGCGTGAAACCTGTGGCGGTATTCACTACCGTTCGATAAGCCCATAGCGCGGAAAATAACATATGATGCCAATTGGTTTTATGTTTATTGACTGTGCGCTATAACATGGTCTTGAGGACTTTGTTCACTGCCTCGACCTGTCTGTTTGACTGAGGGTAGTATGGTGAGGCAAAATCGTGAGAGAAGCCTAACCAAGATGAGAGTTCGACGAAGATCTCATTCTCAAAATGTTTCCCGTGGTCGGAAATGAGTTGGAGTGGTACTCTGAACCTGGATATGACGTGATTGAAGAAAAAACGCGTTGCAGTGTCAGCGGTGTTGTTGAAAGTGGGCATAGCTTCAGCCCATTTGGTGAAGTAATCGACAGCGACAACAATGTATTTGTGACCATTGCTGGAGGGGGGATTACAAGTCATAAAGTCAATGCCCCATTTACAAAAGAGGCCTGCAGTAATGACAGGGTGAAGAAGAGCAGGGGGAGCTCGGGGTTTGTTGGCATAGAGCTGACATTGCTCACATTGTTTCACGGCATGAATGCAATCGTGAAACAGGGTAGGCCAAAAGTAACCGGCCCGGATAATCTTTTGAGCCATGGCGATGCCCAAAAGATGGCCCCCACAGGTGCCACTGTGGCAGTCGTTTAAGACTCTGTCGGCCTCGTCAATAGTCAGGCAGCGACGAAGAATGGTGTCGACGCCTTGCCGATATAAGATTTCACCGATGAGGAGATAGCGGGGGGCCTGATGGCGAATGCGCCGACGATCATCTCGGAATAGGTGATTACCAAACTTTTGAGTTCGTAGGTAGACAAGGAGGTCGCCATACCAAGGATCATCTGAGGCGATGTAAAAGAGATGTTCGTCAGGAAAGTCGGTGTTGACGGGGGGACTGGTGGTGTCAGAGGNCCCATTTACAAAAGGGGCCTGCAGTAATGACAGGGTGAAGAAGAGCGGGGGGAGCTCGGGCTTTGTTGGCATAGAGCTGACATTGCTCACATCTTTTCACGGCATGAATGCAATCGTGAAACAGGGTAGGCCAAAAATAACCGGCCCGAATAATTTTCTGAGCAGTGGAGATGACCGAAAGATAGACCCCACATGCGCCACTGTGGCAGTCATTTAAGACTCTGTCGGCCTCGTCAATAGTCAGGCAGTGACGAAGAATGGTGTCGACGCCTCGCCGATAGAGGATGTCTCCGATGAGGATATAGTGGGGGGCCTGATGGCGAATGTGCCGACGATCATCTCGTGATAGGTGGTTACCGAACTTTTGAGTTCGTAGGTAGACGAGAAGGTCGTCGTACCAAGGATCATCAGAAGCGATGTAAAAGAGATGTTCGTCAGGAAAGTCAGTATTGACGGGGGCACTAGGTGTGTCAGAGGGAAGAGCCGTGACAAGCTTAGCGAGAATGAGGGCCTTCTTACTCTTGGGTGTTGAAAATTAGAGGTCGTACTCATGAAGGATAACGATCCATCGAGAAAATTTGTCGTTAACTTGGTGACGATTGAGAAAATATTGCATAGGGTTGGAATCTGCGACGACCTTGGTGGTGCAGAGCAAGATGTAATGGCGCAGTTTCTCGACTGCGAGGACAACTGCAAGAGCAAGTTTCTCTTCATGTTTGTACTTCAGGGGAGGTCCTGAGAGGTTCTTACTGACGTAGTAAATGACGTGTTCACGATTTTCATCTCCGAGATGGACGAGGACGCCGACTACTGATACAGCTGATGCTGATACGTAGAGAATGTAGTTGCGATTATAGTCAGGTGGACTAATCAAAGGTGCATTGGAAAGTGCTGCTTTGAGATCGTCAAATGACTGTTGGGCATAGTCGTCCCAATGAAAAGGGATGTCGTGACGCAGCAAGCGAAGGAAACCATGTGCGCGTATAGCGTAATCAGGAACAAAGCGCCTAAGAAAGTTGGATTTGCCCTGTAGACTCTGTAGTTGTCGTAAATTCTGAGGAGGTGGAATTTCGGTGATAGCTTGGACTTTGAGGGGGTCTATGGTGATACCACTTTGGGAAACGATAAAACCGAGTAGGTGACCTGCGGTGACGTAGAACACACACTTGAGAGGATTCAAGCGGATGTTGTACTGATGACACCATTGAAAGATGACTCATAATCATCGAGGTGTTGGGTGCGCTTCTTGGATCGAGCGATGAGGTCGTCCAAGTAAGCGAGGATGATTGCAGCTAGATCATGAAAGATGTATGTCATGGCCCACTGGAAAGTTGCACCGGAATTTTTAAGGCCGAAGGGCATGACACGATATGCAAACGTACCCCATGGGGTGATGAATGTGGTTTTGTACTGATCGGCTAGGTGGATTTGAATTTGGTTATAGCTAGAGAATCCATCCATAAAGGAAAGAGCCTCGTGGCCAGCGCAGTCATCGATAATCTGATCGATGAAAGGCATTGGGAAGTTGTCCTTGGGACATGCGTTGTTGAGGTCGCGAAAATCTGTGCAAACACGGATAGATCCCTATTTTTTGTCGACGGGTACAGGGTTGGAAACCCATGAGGTATAAGCAATGGGGTAAATGAAGCTGGTCATGCGTAATTTGTCAATTTCGGCTTTGATAGCCGCGGCCTTAGATGGGTGTAGCGGTCGCTGTTTCTGGCGAACTGGTGTGATGTCGGTCCAGGTGTTGATGTGATGTTCGACGATAGAGGGGTCGAGGCCAGGCATCTCTGTGTATGACCAGGCGAATATATCCCGAAATTCCTGGTAGAGGGTTTTGTATGTGGTAATTTCCTGAGGAGTGCAAGAATCTCCAATGATGATTTCTTCGATGATGCTCGGTTTGACGAAAATGTCGATTTTGATGGTGGGGGAAATGTTAGCCAGATTAACTTCTTCAAAAGCATCAGGTGCAGGAATGGGACTTTTGAACCAATCAATAGTCCCTGGTGGGATAAAGTCTTTGGTTTCGACCACGTAAATGGGATTGTGGCTAGGAGGCATGAGGGCTTCCTGCAGAAGGAAGAGTGCACGATGATGTAGTGCTTCCCAGGGAGAGTCTGGGTGTTGTATCTCTTCCAGTATTTCTTCATCGCATTGGAAACGACGGGAATATAATGGATCGTGAGGAGTGAGCTTCGTGACCGTGTGGTTGCCCCCTGCTGTAGAAANGGGCAAGAGACAAACTACAGATGGACCAACTCAGGCTTGGTAAAAACTTCCCTTGGACAATAGCACAAAAAATGATGAGACTCAGGCAACATGGCATTGACATAAGTTCATGGTGTAGGAGGCAATGCAAACTCTCCCTATGTTTGGAAGAATAACCAAATGGAGGAGGACACAACTCTATGTAGTGGGAACAAATTCCTAAGGTCATATTAAATCCCAGATCTTGAAGAACAAACGAAAGGATGTGCTTTGTCCAAGGGAGACTCATTGTGCTGCCAATAAAAAGAAAATACTTTTCCCTTCCTCTTTTTGGGGTATATTTGATTTTTTTGTCTTTTTCAATAATTTTGGAAAAAGAATAAAAGAATGCTACGTTACAAAGGAGGATTTAGTGTCGCAAACATACTAGTTCCAAGTGCACGGAACACAACGATTCTCAGGGGAAAAGGACATATGCAAGAAAAGGACACTCAGGAAAAATCCCCCAGGGGCCAAAGGTGTCAAGATGCAGAGTCAAAGTGCTACAGGGCTTGCATATAAGGCATGCTTCAAATGGTTCAGTTGAGAGAAACATGGACCTGGCATTGGGCCAAAGATGTAGGTATGCAAACGTGGTTAACAAAACACACAATCGTAATGTCCTTCGATGTAACTTTAATGAGCCCAGAGAAGGTAAGCTCAACAATTTTTCATATTTAGAGAGTCTGAAAAAACGTGAAAGGATACTTCGTTGGGGTACATTTTTCGAACATAGTCTAGCCAGCTCGAAAAAAGGGTAAACTATCACTGACCAGACGTCTATTCAAAACCATTTTAATGAGTGTGATAAAGATGAGGTCACTCGACAATTTTTTCATTTTTAAGGAGTCTGAAAAAAGCTTAACTATGGACTCCATCAGGAATGTTCTTCTAGACCATTTTAATGAGTGTGAAAGAATAAGGTCACTCAGAGATCTTTTCAATTTTAGGGAGTCTGAAAAGAGCTTAACTATGGACTCTGTGGGGGTTCTGTTTTCATAAATTTAGTCCCTAAGGCCCGAAAAAGGGTTAAAATTATACCTGAGAATACTCTTCTAGAGAATTGAAGTTCTTAGAGTATACCTTTGTTCATACAGTTAACCATCTGGACCGAAAAAGGGGTAAACTACCGTTGAATAGATGTGCCTTCAAATTTCAGTTTAATAAGCATGAAAGACAACAAGATCGCTCAACAATGTTTTCATGTTTTAAAGGGTCTGAAAAGGGCTTAAAAGAAGACCTGTGGGGGCTACGAATCATGTATGAAACTAGTTCAGGTAGAGCCCACTGCTAGGCTCGGACCAAGAGTATCTTCAATAATCAACTTGGGAAGTCTCCCAAAAGGGAAGAAAACAAAAACCACAGTGTAAGTCCTCCTGCGGTATAGAAATCGTAGTCATGGCTTAGAGGATAGCCTCATCTGAAGGCAATTCAAAATCTGAGAAATCACGCAAATGAGGGTCGAAAGTCCCAAAGGGTGGAGTAAACTGACCATACTCCATATAACGATGGAGGTTCTGGCTAGCACTGGCATAGTATATCAGCAAAGAATCACGAGCATGAGGGCTTGGGGATCTACAAATAATGATATCAGACTCATAAGGATACTCAAGGCCCCTTGGACCAAGAGAGGGAAACAAGGGTTCCCATGCCCCCATTTGATAAACCAATGGATCAATTGTTGAGACCAAGTCTCGAGAGGGAAAACATGATTTCACAGGTTCCTTCTCAGAAGCAATTGAACACTGAGGATAAGACGCCACATAATTAACCCGTGGCGGGGTGGAATCTACATGAACACTAGGAACATATAAAGGGGCATCCTGAACTAACGTTGAATTATTATGGTGATTATCAGATGCCAGCTGGTCAATAGTGACAATGCTTCTATTGTGAGGGAAATGCATCACCCAGAAAAGTGTAGACACCACAACGTTCATAGAATATACATAATCATGACTGAGAAGCATATTGACATCTAACGAGCCTTGCGCCACTATAATGTCAACAAGGACAGTCTTCCCACCTAACGAGATAGGTAACTAAGGAAGAACCCCCAAATATTCACTAGGACATCTGTCAAAATCCAATAGTTCATGTGAAGAAGACACAAGCTTAGGAGATCCCAAGGCTTTCCAAACTGAGGAGGATAAAATACTTGTAGATGATCCTTCATCCACGATACATCGATAAATGTTTGTTGAATTAAATTCAACCCTTATTTGAAAAGGTGAAGAAGAAGGAGGACGAGACTCAACAAGATCATTCCAATCAAAGGAAACCATCCTAGGGCTTGGAGGGGGTGTGCTCGGAATGAGTGGAATTCCCCCTTGTTCTGAAAATATTGAACCAAAAATGCTAAGAACATAGTCCGTAGACACATCACTCCCCAAAAGAAGAGTGGGATCATCTGATGACTGCATCGTCATGACCACTTTCGCAACCAATGGTTGAATAGGCTGTAGGACTACATGGTCTAAAGGCACCTCACCCCCCAAAATAGGAGTGGGATTAGCCGATGACTGCATCGACATGACCACTTTCTCAACCAATGGCTGAATAGGATGAGAGACTACATGGTCTAAAGGCAGCTCACCCCCCAAAAGAGGAGTGGGATTAGCCAATGATTGCATCGACATGACCACTTTCTCAACAAATGTTTGAATAGACTGTGAGGAAACTTGAGAAGAATTAGAATTAGAAGAGCTTGTAGAAAGGGACCACAATATTTGTACCTTTGGAATTCCAGGGCATAGATGAGTAAGTTGATCTCCCTTGCAAAGCCTACAAGGGAACTTAGGTTTATGACCTATCCGTCTAGGTTTCTCAATAGAATCAATGCCCCCAACATGACTAGTAGTGGTTGGTTGCACATCTCCAACATGACTTGCAGAGGTTGGTGATGGGTCAATAACATGACTCACAGAGGCTATATACCTATTTCCAGTATGAATAGTAGTGACTGGACTTTTCCCCCCAACATGACTGGCAGGGGCTGGTGATTTCTTCTTCCTATTCTTCCTCTTTCTACTTCGTTTAGACTTCTGGTTAGTACTAACTATAATTTCACCAGATGTGGGAGAAGGAGGAGGAGAAAACTTTGCTGATGAAGGAACATCAACATTATACCCATGACATAAATCACTTATCTGGGAAGCATCAAGAGAATTTGGGAAATTTGGAATGGTACCCAACCAAACCGGTAATCCCACATTCAACCCAGTAATGTACAAAGTGGCCATCGAAGGGACACCAACATTTCTAAAGAAGGGAAAAGCACAAGAATCCCCTTGTGAAGGAGCTCCTTGGTTGGTATCTCTAGGAACATTATCCATGAAGATATTATGCACAGGTTCTCCCCTTGCGAGATCGTTCAAGTCCGTAAAAGTCTCACACACTGACTCTGGCGAACCAGTATTTTAAAAACAAGGCCTATACAGAGGCGGCTCCATGTTTCTAAGAGGAAGACCAAAAAGTCCTCACAACCAGTGGAGTGGGAGGTCTGCCACCCTAGGTTAGAGACCCAAAGAAATGGTTGGCTGACTCACTATGGAAAACTAGGGAGCACAATGCACACACTAAAATTTCCTAAAGGAAAATCAAGCAAATGACTAACTAGTTGGAAGAACAGTTACACCAACCAACACTAGAGCAACTTACCAGTGCAAGTGCAACTCGAATATGGAGGCACCCTCCAAGTATACTCTGTAAAGCATGGCCCGATGTCTGCCCTAGGTACTGCAGTATACCTCCATAGTCACCTGTGTAAGTCCCTAAAATAAAGGCAACTAGGTTTCCATCTCGTGAACAATCACCAAACGGGTACAGTCGACAGTCGGGTGGACCGCAATGAGCAGGGTATCAAGCCTGAAACCTATCAAGGGTATTGAAATAAAGTGTTCTAGAAGACGACTGAGGACCTCGAATGGATTCGAGACTCGTGAAGCTCCATGGAAAATGCAATCAACGAAATCCCAAGACAAGTCCTCTATATTCATTCCCCACTACGCTTGGTTCATCTTTGGAGGGGTTACCTCCACTACCTTTCCGTACACAACCTTGTGTTTAGCCCCTGTTTTAGAGGGGGGTCCCAGATAATTTCCACGTTACTGGACTTCTACACTCCTTAGCACAGACTTGTATGTTTATTTTATAGCCTTGAAGAGTTTCCTCTCCAACCTAAATCATGGCTCTAGCATAATTTAGTTGATGTACCCTACAAACATAAGGTCTAGTAAATTTTAATTAGCATTCTTTTTACTGGCTTGATTTACTCAAAAAGGGTATGGTAGTGCAAATGATGTTGTTAAGAGTCTTGTGAAAAATGATGAAACTTATATGAACACTGGCAAAGAATGATTATATTTCTTATTTTTTTTTTTTTTTGAAATGATTTTAAGATTAGAAGAAAACACAACACTATGCTAATTTATTTTCTTTTTCAAATAACAATGCAAGGCAAATGCCAAGAAAGAAAGAGAACTAACAAGCTATTTTTTTATATGTATTTTCTTCCAATCAAAGTAGAAATAAAAAAATATTCTAAAAGAAACTGATGAATGCATGATTCATGCCCCCCCCCCGGGCCATGAGCGGGAATTTTTTTTCAAAATGCAACTCATTTTCTTAAAATTCCAAGCTAAAAATAAGTTTAAAAAGCTAGGAAACATAAAAAATCTCTCTTTTTTTTTTTTTTAACAAGAAAAATAATGTCAAACCAATGCTACACACTTTTATAATAGAGCTTAGAAATGAATCAAGAAAACCCCTGAGAAGTCCGGGTTCTGACAGGGAAGAGGATGAATGCCTCTTTTGTTTTTAGAAAAATTTCCTCAATTCAGGCACACTACGGTCACTTCAGAAGCCAATGTATGTACGCGGGATGTCCAAAGGCAGGGTGCATATGCACACGTGCAGGAACAATATAGGCCGCATGCACCTCTGCAACTCCTCAAAAAATGAAAAACAAGCAATCAAGCACTGGCAGAGACTACTGGTATTGAGAACCAGAATCCCTTGAAGACTTAGAAACTTACTTTGATAGAAAATAAAAAACAATTCAAGGAAAATTTCATAGAATAAAGCTAATCTGAGGTGGTACCTAAGCTACAAACTACAAAAATAGAGACTAGAATGAGATCCAGAAAACTCCTGAGAAGGATCACTTCTGACAGGGAAGAGGATGACTACCTCTCTAAAAAAACAATTATGAACTCATATATGCAGCTGACAGTTCATTATCTAGCGTGTGCACGGGGGTTGTGTGAAGGTTGGGCACATGTACATGCATGAAGGCCTTATAGACATTGCATGTACCTCTGTGACTTCTCGAAAATAAAATTAAGCCAAGAAAAGAAAGTAGGGAATACTGTTATGGAATACCAGAATCCCTACTAGCTCAGACTCTTCCAGAAACTCAAAAAAAAGGTGATGAAACCAATTTAAAACTACCAAAATGTATCCCCAGAAAACCCTAGAGATCCCCAATACAGTCTCAAATTCTGTTGTAAGTGGAAAATCCCCCTACAAACTAGCACTTAGGTTTTTATCGTGCATGCAGAAAATATCTAAAGATTCCTAATTTTTACCATCATCCCAGACCTAATCCCCATTATTCTTAAGAAAATACATAGTTAAGAAGATCAAGTGAACATACCTTATTTTTGGTGTTTGGTATCGATCCCTCTTCATGCTTGGTTGCTCTTTGACTGCAACTCTCCTCCCAAGGTTTACCTGAATTCACAATAGACAAACAAAGAACTCCACATGCATTTGACCTATAGATTAATGGGTTAGAGATTTAAANTATGAACTTTAACTTTCAATGAATGATATTCTTCTAATGACAAATCAATTTTCAATTTCAACTCTGCAATTCTGAAGTAAAAATGCAATCTTTCATTATATGCACTAAGCTAATGACAAGGACTCAAAAGACAAAAATTCCAAGAAATGCAAAATGCCTATTTTTTGTATTTTCAATATAATAAAATGAAAATGAACAGATTGAAAAGTGACTTGATATATAACCCTACTGTGTAGAGAAAGAAATAACTCAAGCAGGATACCAAGCAACAAAGCACCCACCCTAATGTACAAGGACAATAAAAAATGAAAAGATGATGAGAAAGACTCCGCCCAGAGATTCAACCAAAGATAGGTTTCATGTCATCCCACAAGCACTTAATAGGCACTATAGAGACCCAAGAAGGCTCAAGAAATATTAAATCCCACAAAAAAACCACCAGAACAAGAAAACAAGAAAAGGAAAACTGATGTACGTGACTATTCAGGCAAACAAAGTGTATCTACACAACTTGCAAAGGGACATCCTGCGTATATACGTGACTGTCAGTGAAAACAACGTGTATATGTTTCAAAACAAGGCTAGGCAAGGGAGAAAAGTTGAAAAATCAAACCTAGAGTGAACAAAGGTTTTCAAGCAACGATATGACAAGAAAAACCATAAGAACGAGATAAATCCAAGGAGAAAAGTACTCCAAACCCTAAGAAATAAGATTCAATCCCCAGTATGGTCGCCAATTATTTTACAAGGAAAATCTATCTATGACTAGGGTAAACCACAATAGATGGAAACGACTGCAAAAATCAAGTCAATCCCAAAAACATGCTATATAAACCAAAATGCAAGTGAGATAAGAAAGAGGCCTACCTCGTCTAGATGTTCAATGAACTCCACCTTTGAGCACTTGGACCCAAAGCTATATACCTTCAACTAGTTCTCAAAAAAGATGCAAAGCAAGCATATGGTGATAATATAAAAAGGTTAGCACATTAGATATCATAATCCATTAATATACGTAACAAATACGCCCATGGATAATAAATCATATATTTGCAAGATACCAATTGGATGGGAAAGGAGTATTTCTATTAATAAATGATCAGCAGAAGTGAAAATATTACAAACTTTCGTGTCGGCATGGTTCGGAACCGAGAAACTAAGTTCCTTATAGATGGGCCTCCATCACTTCAATCATCCACCAAAGGCAAGCTCATAAGATAGAAACAATGAGGTTCTCAATCAATAAGGGAATATATTGGAGGTTGAACACTGTATTCAGACTTAAATGACAAAGGGATGCAGACTCAATATGAAGTAAATAATTTCTCTAGAGTAACTTTGCTCTCAAAGTTGAATTATTTCTCCTCTTTCTATAGCTCATAATTGGCCCATTTATAGCTTTCAAAATGGAACTGAAGGGCCGAGTCAGAATGTTTCTAGTATATGGAAGGCCAACGATCGTAGATCTTCTATCGTGACATGGAAACCCGACATTAATTTTTATTTTCTGGCATAAATCCTAATGTACACGGGTTGTAGTGGAGTAGCCTGCGTATACTCATGTTGTATAGTGTGCAAGATGTGCACATGTGGAAAATATATATTTTTGGCTCTGGATTTTCCAAACAGGGATGATAAGTCTGCATGGGGAAATGGAAAAAGGCCTTATGTGCAAGATTGCATAGGGTGAGGCAAATCTTGCTATAAAATATATAGTGAAGGTTTATGGGAATGATGGCTTTAGTTGCAACATTTCTCTAGCTATATAGTGCACCAATATATTTATGACATCTCCAAACTCTAGGTACAACTATCTATGTCTAATCTAGATTAGGTAATTATTATCAAATTTAGGACATATGCATAATGAATTGTCTCTAGCCTCTACTATTTTTATCTCCAAATACTTTCAAAAATTTCTTGTAATAGAGAATAGATTGAGCAAGAATACATTTACTCACATTTCTTCTTTTCATCCAACCCTATCCCCCACACTAACCTCTGTCAATTTTACATGTCCACCCACAACTAGAGAATACTATAGCTTTCAAAAGATCACTTTTCATAACATCGAAAATTTTTAATCCCTACATTGTTCATGCATTATCAAGACCTTGTTTACTAATCCCCATCCAATTCCTCTCACTACAGCTCCTCAAGAACCAATTTATGCAGCCAACCCTATTGAACTATACCGTTACATTGTTGTTGAGTAAGGGTCCCTCTCACTCACAATTGTCAAGTGAATAATTGCATAGTTAAGTTGATCATGGACAATGAAAGTCAAAATAATTTAGTCCCATTTTCTCTTATGAAATAATTGTCCCTACCTATCATGCCTCACCCACAATCATATCATCTAAGTTGGGTCATAGACGGTGCTAGATCATTGTTGGTATCACATAATTGCATGGTCTAATTTTCTCTTATGAAAGAATTGTCCCTCCCTATCATGCCTCACCCAAAATAATATCATCTAATTTGGGTCATAGACTATGTATCTCATTGTTGGTATCACATAATTGCATGGTCACATTTTCTATTGGTTCACTTTTCCACCATATGGTGGTCTGAGATGTTTCCCCTCTTAATTATGCATAGTTAATTGCAGGTACACCTACTATCATGCTTATTTTCTCAATATGATGAAAGAACCAATTCATACACCCTCATCAAGGACAACCACCTTTATCATTTTCATTTAGATACTAATTCTATAGAGGAAACTCTCTCTCTAGTAACAATGTTGTCTGATAAGTATCTTTCACTAAATTCCTTCATCTTTGCATTATTAGTGAAGCTAAACTAGATCAAACAACTCCCCCACCAATGTTCCTCCATTCTCTACTTAAGGAATATCAAGAATTTTTTGAAGACACAAAAGACACATTCAACATGAAATTGAGATGATACTAGGCATTGTCCTTCCCAACACACTCACCACCTTTCCCCTACTAAACGTGCAAATATGGATAAGAAAATTTAGGCCCTTCTAACTATAAGTAGGATTCATCCCACCTCTTCTCCATGTGGATTACTGACCTTTATCATTCCCAAAAAGGAATCCATGGACTAGTGTTGGGCTCTAAAGATGTTTAAAAACCAACCTTATTTTAACATTAATTTATCAACCCAGGGATTCGTCTTTTATCTCAGGAATATTGGCAAAGTTTAAGTAGGTAGCCTAAAATCATGTAGCTAAACCAGATATGAGTTCATCAACAATCAAGTTCCTCAAACATTCACCAAAGATTCTAAGAACTAAATGAAATTGATATATGATTACTAAGATGCTGTAAAATGAAAGGAACTAATTAATCTAATTGAATTCACTTAACTATAAAGCAGTAATTGAATCTAAGAAAGGAATTGCAGATTTAATCTATCAATCATGAATTCTAATTACTGGAAAGTACATCGCGAATTGTTCTATATGTGGAAAGAAATAACAATTGTATTCTAATCGAAAGGGACATCTAATGTAACTTTAATGGAAAGGAACAACTATCGTAACCTTAACTGAAAGGAACAACTAATGCAACTTTAACTGAAAGGAACAACAATTGTAAATCTAAAGCAAAGGAACAACACAAATGAAAATGTGAGGAACTGTCAAGCAACAATATTCAGAAATGGAAATCATAACAGCAATCATGAATACTTAAGGAAATGCCTGTCTTCTGCAACAATCATCAATTCATTGATACGCTCATGCAATTAAAATAAATCTGAATCATGAAATAGAAATAAAAAAAATATGAACTGATATAATTATAGAAAGAGACAGTAGCTTCTTCAGAATGGACCCTCGGTCTTCAGAAGTACTTCTACGAGAAAATCAGAATGCAGGGATGATAAAAACACTCAAAACTTTCATTGATTCCATAACTGGTTAAACATTTACAACAACTGATCACGCAGGGCAATTATGAATCTGAATACTTAAAATGCATTTTTTTCTATATGTTTTTCTATATCTATTATCTTCTTATATATTACAATAGTTGGGTAAATCAAGCTATCCTAAGGATCGAAATATCCTCAGGATTTATTTACTATTATAAAATTACAATATAGAAAATGTATTATCTTCAAACTTCTTTGCGCCCAAAAAGTCTTCAACCTTTAATAGCTTGCGCATGGCCAAAATCTCTTTGGTTATCTTTGGCAGTTATTTGTCCAATTCTATAACAAAATCAAACCATTCCAATCGTGAATTAGAATCTATTTATTAAAACTTTAATAACAACCCTAAGAGACATACTAATCATATTCTTTCCTATGTATCCCTAACTATCTAAAGAATCAATCAAAATCATATCATAAACTGTGGAAAAAAGGAAGATATTTGTACCTTTTTCATAACCCAACATACCCCCCAGCTTACCTTCTTGCATGTCCTCATGCAAGCTAGAGTGTTTCATGTAAACCAACTATACAATAGGGAGGAAAGGTAGGTTCACCGGGTCTCCTAAAACCATGGCTTCTTTTGATTTCATCAAAAGCGGCTTCCTGTCTCTTTTTATTTATTTGAAAATCCTTCTGATAAAACTCTAGAGGAAACCAGAGGAGAGGGGGGTTATACCTGCATCCCATCCAAGCAGGTCCTTCCTCTTGGAGTAGTCTATCATATCTTTCTACTCTGAAGGTTGCTGCAAAGAAATTTCTATACCCAAAGGGCTCTCTACTTTTAACCTCATCGGAAGATACATCCCATCTTACCTTGGAGGCAACAAGAGCTTCTTCCTTGAATTCTTCAAAATATGTGAGACCTGAGAAGATGAAATGAAAATGGATAGGAGCCAATGAATCCACAACCNTTTCTATACCCAAAGGGCTCTCTACTTTTAACCTCATCAGAAGATACATCCCATCTTACCTTGGAGGCAGCAAGAGATTCTTCCTTGAATTCTTCAAAATATGTGAGACCTGAGCAGATGAAATGAAAATGGATAGGAGACAATGAATCCAAAACCCCTTCCCTTTTCATGAAGGTCTTGTGTCACATGATGGCTAGGAAGGATTTTGGAGGCTCTCCTCTAATCCAAATATCTAAACCAGTTTCTCTGTTCATGAACATTTTGTGAGCCTTGCCCCATCTGACCTGGTTCCTAGTAAAGGATAGGAATGCCTGAAATTGAATGTCCCCTATGAAAAGGCCAGGGTTGTCTCCTCTAACTTCATCCAAAATGATATTATGAAAATATAATTCACACAGAAGGTATTGTACCTTCTCTTCCTGATCTCTGAAACATGAAATAAATTCTGGAATAGTGGTAAAGGAAATGGGTTTACCTACTCTGATGGCCTTTACACTCAACAATAAATACTGTTCCAGCAAGAATAAAACATAATTAGTGGCAGGGGATTTGCAATTGATGGCATCAGAATAGACATCAAATATGTGTTTGATTTGCTCCAAAGCTTCTTCCAATTGGGTTTTAACCTTTTTGGTCTTCTCTTGGGCTCTGGCAAGTGCAGCATAAGTCTCACCCTCTGTTGTTGTCATATCCTTCAATTCTTTAACAACCCTTTGATATTCACTTCTAGTTACCATTTCATGTTGTTGTTCGACCAATGCTTGTTGTGCTTGTGTAAGTTCTTCTTTTAATCCATCGATGATGACACTCTATGCCTGAGATTGAGATGTTTGATGTTCTTCCATAACACTCAACTCCTCCCTGGATTGAATCAGTTCTTGCTGGGCTTGTCCCAATTATTCTTTCATATCATGAATGATGTCACCATGTGCCCGAGACTGGGATGTTTGATATTCATTCATTTCTTTTCTGGAGAGAATTAGTGCTTGCTAGGTTTGTGCAAGCTCTGCCTCCAGTCTATTCATGATAATACTCTGTTCCTGAAATTGTCCTGTTATCGTCAATAATTCACCTTTGTTTTGAGTCAGGGTTTGTTGGGACTGCAACAGTTCTTCCTCCAGTCTCCTAATAGTATCATTTTTCTCAAAAACTTGAGTTGTTTCCTCTAAAACCAAAGTTTCTGTCTGTATCTCAGTATCGACCATCTCTTGTGTTTCTCCATGAATTACATCTTCATCCTGAATTGTTTCTTCTTCTACCATTACTTCCTCATGATCTGTCCGTACTCCTACAGAAGTTGTACTAGTTTCTTTCTTAGGAAGAGGTATTCTTCCTTGCATATTATCCCTTTTGTTTTTCTTTCGCTTATGGATCTTGTCTGCTATTTCCTACTGTTTTCTTAATTCTTTGATAATCTCCTTGAGCTTTTCCACTTTCTACTTTAATATTACAACTCTCTTAGCCTTCTTCTTCATCACTTTGTTTTCTTTCTTTAATTTCCTAATTTGTTTTTGGCTTTTGGCTGATTTATGTCTATGGGGGGTCTCGAGGTCTTCTTCGTTTCGTCCAGTAGATGGTTGAACCTCTATTTCTTCCAAGTGCTCTGTCTGTTCAAGGGGGTTTCTTTCTTCAAAAATAAATTCCTCCTGGACTATGTTGTCTGGAAATGACATTTCAGTGTTAGGAAAGTCTTCAGCAAGTTTTGAAGAGGAGCCTGGTTCTAGTTCTTTTTCCAGATTATGTTCATCTCTGTTAGTTGAGGTACCTAAGTTCCCCAGAACTTGAGCCATTTCTATCTCATAACTCTTAAAAAAGTGTTTTTCCATGTGCTTTGATGCAGGTTGGGTGTCTCCTTGATTATATTTTTTTGCTGTCTTCCCTGCTTGGTCAATGTCTTGAATATTTTCCTGTAAAGGTTTTTCCATGACATTCTGAGGTTCTTCAGGGTGCTCTGTTGCATCCTGAACTGCTTCAGTTATTTCCCAGATTTGTTTACTTCTTTTCCTTGTCCTAGGGGGGGATCTAAGAGCAACCATTGTTCTCTTCTTTATTTTTTTTACTTCCTATGTCTGCGAGGTCTGGGCCTTAGTAATTTGAGTAGGGTCTACTTCAATTTCAGTCTGAGGTGGTGAAATATTTCCCTCAATGGTTTGAGCAGGTTCTGGTTGAACTTCGAATTGAGGTGGTGAAATATTTCCCTCACTGGTTTGGGTAGGTTCTAGTTCAATTTCAATCTGAGGTGGTGAAATATTGCCCGCAATGGTTTGGTCAGGTTCTAGTTCAACTTCAGTCTGAAGTGGTGAAATATTTCCCTCAATGGTTTGGGAAGGTTCTAGTTCAACTTCAGTCTGAAGTGGTGAAATATTGCCCTCACTGGTTTGGGCAGGTTTTGGTTCAACTTCGATCCGAAGTGGTGAAATTTCCCTTTGGGTGGTAGTTGTCTGCTTCAATTGTGGAGGTCTATTTCCCTCAATCAAATTTTCCCAAGTCAACTGAGTTTGACTCAGTGCTTTATCCACTATCAATTTAACTAGCTTGTGATGACTAATAACAACAACATGATCTTTGGACTTTTGTTTCCTTAGAGCGGCTTCATGTAATACAATATCTAGGAAGAAAGGAAGGTTAAGTACTAGCCGTTGCTTCAAGGTTGCCAACAATTTAAGATGGCGTGGCCAAATTACATTGTACCGTCCATTGTAGGTGATGTAGCACTGAACTATCCTCGCCAATTCCTTCCATGGTTCACTGAGGGTATTATGATCTAGTTCCTTGCCTTTTTTGTCCAATTATTCCACCGGTTCTGTGAAAGATTCCACAGCTTCCCTTAGCTTCGTGTATTTCCCTGTCCATTGACTGCCTATGTTAGAAAGGCCTATGACCTCTGTTATGATTCTCGGGGTGATTGGTATTCATATACCCTGCACTGTAGAGATTTCACCTTGCAGGTTTTGAAAGAATTCCAGTGTGACATTTGTGTCATCTCCTTGCAAGTGGTTGAAGTATTATGTCCACCCTAGGCGATGTAGGATTTCTCTCACCTGTTCTGTAACCTAGAGTAATGTCGGCTCTCTGTGCACACTTCTACCACCCATATTTATGTGAGAATAAAGAATGACTATCGTTCCTGTTTACGAATTTGGTTAGACCAGCATTGGAAAAACAAATGCCAGAAATGGAAAATATCAACGACGACAAATGTATAAAGATGTGGGTTTTGTAATAATTGCAATCATTATGGCTAGTTGGGAAGTGTGTCAAGCATCCCCCTCATTA
>JZKD02S1048856.1:151682-171482 GCA_000966675.3 Picea glauca | reverse complement strand
AATCATTCTGCTTGCTCATTCTGGGCAATCCTACAATAAAATCCATGGTCACCACTTCCCACTTCCATTCCGGAATGGGTAAAGGCTGCAACAACCCTGCTGGGTGCCTATGCTTAGCCTTAACTTTCTAGCATTCCATACATTTGGCGATGTATTCAGTGATCTCCCTCTTCAAACCCGGCCAAAAGTAATGGTTTTTGACTGCTTCCACAGTCTTCTGATATCCAACGTGTCCAACATACATCACATTATGCATTTCTTTTAGAAGTGTAAGTCTCAAATTTTGGACATTGGGTACATACACTCTATTTTTGTACAAAAGTATTCCATCATCTCCCAAAGTGTAACTTTCCTCTTTCTGTGGTCTCTCACACTATTGTAGCTTTGCTACCAACTCTCTGTACTGCAAATCGACACTTGCAGCTTCCAAAATTCTAGTTTTCCTTCCCTTTGATATGCTTGATATCAAAGTTGTATTCACACAGAAACTCTAACCACCTACTTTGTCTAGTGTTTAAGGTTGGCTGCTAAAACAAATATTTCAGACCATGGTGGTCTGTTCTCAATTCACATCTTCTTCCCATGAGGTAATGTCTCCATTTCCTCAGAGCGTGGATGATTGCTACCATCTCCAAATCATGAGTGGCATAATTCTTTTCATGCTCTTTCAATCTCCTGGACTCATAACAGATTACAAATCCATCTTGGCTGAGAATTCCTCCCAACCCTTCCTTACATGCATCTGTGCACACCATGAAATCCATATTTGGATTTGCAATTCTTGGGATTGGAGCGTTGGCTAACAACTACTTCAATCGTTGGAAACTCTCTTTACACCCTTTAGTCCACTGAAACTTTTTCTCCTTCCTTTGCAAGAAAGTGATAGGGTGAGCTATCTTTGAGAACCCTGTGATAAACCTTCTATAATAGCCCGTCAGAACCATAAAGGATCTAACTTCTGTCACATTCCTTGGCACTAACCATTCTCGGATGGCCTCAACCTTCTCAGGATCCACAATGATCTCTTCTTCTAAAATAATATGTCCCAAGTAATGGATCTGTCTTTGATAAAATGAGCATTTTCTCAACTTGGCATACAGCTGGTGTTCTCTCAACACTTGTAGCACCATATTTAGGTGTTGTTCATGCTCCTCCTCTGACTTGGAATACACCAAATGTCATCTAGGAAGACTATGACAAACTTGTCTAAGTAGTCCTTGAATACACCATTCATCAAGCACATAAAAACAACAGGTGTGTTTGACAGTCCAAACGACACTACTGTGAACTCGTAATGACTGTGCCTTGTTCTAAAGGCGGTCTTGCTGATATCATCATCCTTTATTCTTACCTGGTGATATCCTTATCTGAGATCTATCTTCAAAAATATTTTCGCACCTTTCAGCTGATCAAAAAGATCACCGATCCTCGACAGAGGATACTTGTTCTTGACAGTTACCTTGTTCAACTGTCGGAAATCAATGCACAGCCTCAATGTCCCATCCTTCTTCTTCACGAATAGGACCAGGACACCCCAAGGTGACACATTGGGGTGAATGTACCCCTTATTCAGAAGCTCTTCGAGCTGCAATTGCAACTCTTTCAGCTCTGGCGTACTCATTCTATAAGGATCTTTCGACACTAGATCTGCTCTAGGCATCAAATTTATAGAAAAATCGATGTCTCTCTTCAGAGGTAGTCTAGGTACCTCTTGAAATATGTCCTTGAACTATATGAGTACCTCATGGTATCCAATTCTTGAGACTTCATCTCTGGATGCTTCCTCCACACAGGCTGCAAATAATTGACAACCTTTCCTGTAACACTTCTTCAGCTGTATGGCTAAGATTTCTCTAACAGCCACAGCTCTGGGAATTCCTTGGATTGTTTTCTAATTTCCCTCCTTATCTAGGCATGTAAACCTCTTGTTATAACAGTCCAGGAGGGCATAGTTCTAGTCCAACCAGTCCATCCCAATTAAGCAGCCATAAGAGCCTAAAGGTAGACCATTCAATTCATCCTTCGTGATCAATCCATTCATGTCTATCGAACAGGATTTAACCAATTCAGTGACCTTCCTCTTGGTTCCTGTAGCCAACTGCACTAACCAAGACCTTTCATGTTTTCTTCTTGATAAATGCAAACTTTCCACCACCCTAGGATCTACATAACTATGGCTAGCCCCGGAATCAATTAAAATAATAAATGGTCGGTTGTTGATCATACCTTCCACTTCAATCATGTGCGATTGAAATTATGCTTGCTTGTTGTCTAGGGCTGCATAGATCCTTGGCATCTTGCTACCCATATCCTCCACTATTTCATCTTGCTGAACATTGTGGATGGTTCCTGCTTTATCTTTTCTGTGGGGGCAGTCCCTGTACCTATGGTTCCCTTTACAACCCCATCACTCCATAGGTGGTGGTCTGGGCATTTTCTCACCCACTTCAGCCTTCCTGGGCTCTCTAAAAGATGGTTGTCCCTGAGGAATATTTCTGAAAAAAGGAGGCTTGTTTCCCTTCTTCCTCTGCTCTTTCCTGTACTTCTTCTGATCATCCCAAGCCTTCTGAAAAGTAGGCCTTTCTCTTTGTTGTTCATATAAGCATTTTCCCCTTCTTATTGTTTCTTCCATAGTCTTAGGATCATCATATTGAATCTTGTCACCAATAGAAGGTGGCAGTCCACTTAGATATCTCTGAATCTTAACAACCTCATCTTTTATGAATGAAACATACTTCAGTAGTTCCAAAAACCTTCGTTCGTATTCATCGATGGTCATGCTGCCCAACTTGAGTTTGAAGAAATCCTTCATCTTTCTGTCATAGTACCTTTTGGTCAGGTATTTCTTTCGAAATACCTCTTGAACTCCTTCCAAATGATATCTTTCTCTTTGATGTGTTGCACCTGTAGAAACTGATCCCACCACATGGATGCTTTTCCCTTTAGTTGATACATCGCAATTCTTCCTTCTGCATGAGGGGAATAATTCTACAGTTGGAAATATTTCCTCATGCCTAGAAACCATGTTTCGACATCTTCCTCCTTCTTATGTTCTCCATCAAATGTTGGAGGCTTGATCTTGTTCATCTCTCCTTTCAATTCATCCCTTCCATATGTTCAGTGTTTTCTAGTAGGGGACAGGCTCGAACTACTGTGTGCCTCCCTACTGGAATGCTTTGGGGAGTGACGATGATGTTTGCTACCACTCCTCAATCTCCTTCTTCTCTTAGGGGTTCTGACACTTCTTGATCTTCTTTTCCTCTCAGAGGTCCTGCGACTCTCTTTCTTGCTTGAGTCACTCCTCTTCTCCAACTTCCTTTATATTCTTTCCAAGTTCTTCAACACTTTTAAGTTGAATTCTCCCTGTTGATCCCTGACCTTCATGAACTTTCGGCTATCATCTCGGTGATCCTAGTCATCTTTCTGCAATCTTTCAATGAGTTTCATCATATTTCCTTCCTTATCCAATTCTCTTCCGTGTCCATTGGATTTTGATCCTTTAACTCCCAGGTTGACATCCCTTCCTTCTCTTTCGCTCTCTGAAATGGAGGCAATCCGCACCTCTTCCATTTCTATACTTGGTGTAGATTCACAATTATCCTAACACTCATTGAACTTTGCACACACAAGGTGAAATCAACCAAAGTTTGCCAGGCCCTTAAACCTTCAAGAAACTTACAACACTCATAATCCAACATGAACAAGAAAAACATTTCGATTCCATTAAGTTTTCTGAGCTCTGTTTGGCTCTGCAAATTTCAAAACTTCTAGTTTCGGGGTCTTGGTCCATGAGAATCTCATACTCACTTTCGAGTGATAGCTCCCTCTTTCTCCATACCCTCATAACCAAAGGCACCTTTCACAACATCTCGATCTCACGAGTCGAAGACCCTCGACTCTTCTTCCTCCAAACGCTCATACCCGAGATGTGATATGGGTATGGCTCCCTCCTCGCTAGCATCTGCTACATATAACCATAGGCTAGGGCTAAGTGTTAACACCTCTCGCAACTCATGAATTCACGATTTGGAGTGGTGATCCCTTGTGCTCCTCCTTTGAGAATACCGAAATCCCAATTTACTTTACCCTCCGGGCCCACATAGCACAACTATCTCCATATCTACAGTGGCGAGTGGCACCCTCAGGAGGGTCCACGTGATGTCATCGGGTCCCACCATGCTCACTTTTATTTTGTCCCACTGGCACGGGGTACACACCCTTGTTTCCACGTCCATTCCAAGTGAAATCCAATGATTAGACCTTTCTCAAATCTATGGCACGGATCCTTTCGACATTTTGGGGTTTCGGGCATCAGGAGTCTATGCATCCACACCTCTCGAACTTCTGTTTGCTGAAATCCTGAAATTACTGTTTACCCCTCCACTTGATCCAACAGTCAAGTTCCTATCTTACGATCTACAATGTATATCATTTCGAACTTTTGGTTTTCGCTAGTTTGCGACTTGCGAAAACAAGGTTCTTACCTTTTGGTTTCCTAGGTGCCGAAACACCATCCAGAAGCCACGTGTTTTCCCATGATGGATGGTCCCGACGAATTTGAGGTCTCGCGTATCACGATTTCCCACATTCCTGTGTAGCTCCAAAGGGTTTTTAAACCCTGCGCACATTCTCCAGATTTGACGGTTGTGAGGGTTCTCCTTTTCCTCAAACAGATCCTATGGCTCCAACACTTCTGGTGTGGAGTCCTCTCTCCCTGTGGCTAGATACCACATTGATTGTGGTTTCATAACATCGTTACACCTCCTGATATTGGTAACATGGTCAAGTAACTCCTTGACACT
Organism: Picea glauca; assembly: GCA_000966675.3. Classification (NCBI taxonomy): domain Eukaryota; kingdom Viridiplantae; phylum Streptophyta; class Pinopsida; order Pinales; family Pinaceae; genus Picea; species Picea glauca. Next base: position 166,680 of record JZKD02S1048856.1, on the reverse strand, counting down.
CAGGAGCATTCAAAGGTCTGAAATTGGTCCTCTAGACACAATTTCTCCTCAATCCTTGGTCCAATGACCACTCAACTAGCCCATCTAGGCTCAGCGTCGAAACCTTGGCTCTGATACCATACTGCAACACTCTTTCACTCTGAGTTGTAATTCTCTGATACCATACTGTAACACCCCCTATCCATTAGCCAGGCAGGCGCTACTTCGTGGAATAACAATCTCATGCTTAGTTATATATATATATATATATATGACATGCATTTAAGCAAATGAAACACACTTAAACTCAGAGTAAGCATAAGAATTACTGCTATTATAAATAATCAATGGTTTTTACATTAATTCATATGCACAACAGAATACATGATAATTATAAATACACAGACATGCAGAAGCATAATTAAAAACACCATCTGGTACTTATCTTTGAAATGATGGTAATTCCACCAACCAGGTGTAGACCTTCCATGAACCTCCCAGCCTTAGACTACACTTCTCATTAAGCTCAGCAGTAGGTCACCCCCGAGTTGGGACTAAGCTCCACCCCAAGGCAAGGAATCCTAGGCTAGGATGAGGTTACATGGAAACACACAGTCACAAGGAAGGAATTCTCTCCCAGGAACCACTCATACTCACTGCCCACAACCTCTCCTTCCCCACATGCCTGTTCCACCCCAGGAGTATACACCTTCTCTGTCACCTAGACAGTCCTTCGGCTGCTAATTTCTCTTGCCTTGGGTTTCAGCAACAGACCGAACTGGAAGTCTCTGAGCTCTGTGGAAGCTACAGGGTTCCTTCCAGGAGTTCTCTCCTTCCTCTGCGCACTCTCTCACCTGGAAAGATTTTCTCACAGGCCAAGCAACATGTTCTTCCAACTTCAATCACCTCTCTCACCTGGAGAGAGTGTTGTACAAACTGGCCAAAAAACCACACGTAGTCCAGTACTACATGGCCACAACAGCCAATGGGTAAAATAGACACGGGATTTCCAACAGGCTTAGCAATGACAGGATGGTATTGTGGTTATGGTTTGGGGATAAATATTCAACACACTGGCTCAATATGTACAGAAAGATGGTGTCTCGGCTTTCCAGAAATCAACACAGGCATTTCCCCCATGGTTTCAGAATTGCACGAGGTCTCATGCAAAGGTTGGATGGGTTCACGCTCAGGCTGTCAAGGATCGAATGGTGGAGGAACCCCCTCCATGGCTCATCTCAGCCTTTTTATTTGCATGGGCTTGGGTTGACACTTGTCACCCGTGAAGCTGCATGCTTCCATCAACGTGCATTCCTTCCACCCTTTTGGAATTCACATGTCAATCCAAAAGAACTTAGGATAAAACATAATACCCACATGTCTTTTGGAATAATATTAAAATATGATTCCACAAGGACTTAAGTCCCTAGGCTCAACACTTATCCCCTAGGCTCCACACTTATCCCCCTTTTCCCACCTTCCAGCCCCTAATCCCTTTCCCACTCTATGGAAGCTTATTCCCCCATCACTCATTCATCATGGTCGGTCTGCACATGGCGGTGTTTATATTTTATTACTATTCCGCATAATATAGGTACAAAATCAGGCTCCTGGCCTTCAACACTCAGGATGTCTAGCCTAACAATCACATAAGCCCACTAGTTATATAAACTTGGCTCACCATCCTATAAAACACATTTACAATTCGTTTCATAAACAAGATTTACAATAGGGTTTGGCCTTGGGGACATTACATCTGGGTAGTGAAGTCGTAGACTCATATTACACTCCTATCCAAGTTTTGAAGATTTTGAAGTTGATGCTCGAGCTCTGAAGACATCATCTCCTGCCATTAGGCCTTATCAGCTTCTAGAAGATAGATACTATACATGTATATCTTTTGGATTTTGAGATGTAGATCCGTTGTGTATTTCTCACAACTACACTTTATATAGTTATATGACATGGATCTACAGTGTATTTGATTGGTAGCCATGATTTTATTTCATTCTGAGCATGGGTATGCTCACTTTGGTGAGACAATTGTTATTTTGCATATGGCACCTCCCGAATTCTGGTCCCTCGGCTCACCTGTTTGGTACGTTGATAAATATTGATAATGTATTTCAGCCATCAGATGCTCTTCTGACCTCACACATTAGGGGGCATCTGTTATAACCCTAATTATCACCAGACATACTTACCTGACATCAAGCCATCTCAGATGCCTTCTTTTCCAATCCAGTATTGAACAACTCTGCTTAAAAACACCCTTTTTAAAGGCCAACGTGCCCTTCTCCACTACAGCCTGCATGTACACTCTTCTTGACCCACTACAGTCAGCGTGTACCTACAAAAGCACAGAAAATGGAAAGTTGTTGATGGAACACACAATTTTGGGTAAGTTAACTAAACCTTTCGACCAAGTGTGGCCATTCATTCAACTAAATACCTAGCTCCTTCTAGCCTACAAAATAAGGGGTAGGGGTCCCATTTGAAAGGGGGTAAATCATAGTAAAGAAACTCTGCTCGAATTCGTATTCCCCTTTGCCCAAGATTCTGCAACCATTTTTTGATTTCAACAAAGAAGTGAAGCAAGTGTGTTAGCAGTTGGTGCATAGTAAAAGAGGATCCCAGGACCAGATTCATGGAGCAGTGGCCGTCTTCATCATTGTAAGTTTCTTTAGTGAAGTTAATAATAAAGAACTACTTTTCCTGTCCCTCCATATGAGGTTTTCAGTGTTTATTGTGTACATGTTGATTAAATCTCTAACCCATTAATCTGTAGATGAAATGCATGTGGAGTTATTTTTTTGTCTTTTGTGAATGCAGGTCAGCCTTGCGAGGAGAGTTGCAGTAAAAAAGTGACCACGAATGAAGAGGGATTGATACCAAACGCCATAAATAAGGTATGTTCACTTGATCTTCTTAACTGTGTATTTTCTTAATAATAATGGGGATCAGGTCTGGGATGATGGTAAAAAGTTAGAATCTTTAGGTATTTTCTACATGCATGATAAAACCCTAAGGGCTAGTCCATAGGGGGATTTCCCACTCACAACAATGGGGCTACCCTAAAGGCCCTTGAAATTCTGATGAATCTGTGGTTTCCCCAGACGTTGTTTCTTTGTTGATTGACATGACAGTAATGCCGCTACAATCTTCTCTTGACCACACCCCCATTCTCGAGGGTGATGTACCCCCTATCCCTGTTATCCTACATCCTCTTCAACCTAGAGTTGAATAAGTGGTCGTACCAGTGGAATCTATGGTCAATCCTACTCTCCTTATGGAGGGTGATGCATCCTTCAACCACTTCATCAACATCCCTGACCTTGCACCTTTTGAATGAGAGAGGGATCTACTTTCCCCGAGTCCTCTCCCTCCTGGTTTTGAGGAGATCACCTTCGATTGAGACAGTCTTTTGTGGTATCAAATGCCCCCTCCTATGTCCTTTATAGTAAGGGATATTATCTGATATATCACCGAGACTATATCCTACACTAGTGCTTTATCCTCCTCAACTTGAAGAGCTTTGGGTTTTCCCAAGATTATGTGGGATATTTGTAAGAAACTGACATTCCACAGAAGCTTTGGACGGGGGCCTTGCCTCCCCCCCCAAAAAAAAATAAATTTATGCCTAGACTCTCCCAAACGAGTCCAAGTTAAGCTCTTTTCTGATGCGTTCAAAAAGAGAAAAGATTTCCGAGTGATTTGTCCCTTTAACACTCGTTAAATTACGCTTGAAAGGTCATGATTCTTAGTTAATCTCTTTTCCGACTCGTTATCAAAAAGTGAAAACATTTCCAAGTGAACTTGTATCTTTCACACTCGTAAATTGGATTTGAAAAGACATCTATTTGGAACAAGTTTATCCTCTTTTTACACGAAGTAGACTAAAATTCATAAAAAGGACATTTTTTGGAGTTAAGTTGTGATTTCATCTCATTCCCTCACTTGCAGTATTGAGCCTATAGTCGGTTCTCACTTTGCGTTATAAACTGTTTTCGTCAACAATTTTTTCATCCTCAACCAAGCAAAGCCTTGTTTATATCCTTCGCAATTTGACACCCTATACCCAAGAGGGAACATTCCCCCAAGTGTCCTTCTCTTGCATGCATCTCCTTGCATTGAGGATATGTATGTTCCACTGCCAGAACTATTTTTTCTTACTTGCGACACTTGTTTCCTCCTCTTTATCATAACATTCATTTTTCTATGAAAAAACAAAAAAATACGAGCAGGAAGGGAGTATAATATTATGTTGGAAGCAGTCGTGTCTCCTTTAAATGGAGCACAAAGTTATTGAGTCCACTTGTCATCATAATTTTTGGATTAGCATGGCCTTAGGAAGATGAGCTCATTACAGAGTCTTCTCTACTAACTGGTTACTCTTCTAGTGCCTATAGAGAGTTTTATTGATGCCTCCTGCATCTCATGGTTTCATCATCGGGTCTATGCTGCCAGAGTCCTCCATATGTCTCATGCTCTTGTTCAAAGGAAGTCTATCAACCTATGTCGGACACTTCTCATAACTCTTGACTTTGCATGTCGGCCATACCCTCAATTTGTCTCAGAGTCACATGATATTGTAGTCCTATCATGCACCTTGGTCCTACTTGCTTCATTGGTAGGCAACCTTGAACCCAACAGTTGACATTTCATCATTGGTCATTGATTGGGTGGTTTCCCTTGTGTTCGACGACAAGACATATATTCACACATTGGGATTCATGGAGTGTCTTGGATTCCATTATCCTTATTGGTGGTTTCCTCACCTTTTTCAGTAGTTTTGATCATTGGCTATTAATCAGAGGGTATCTTTTGTGTACCTCTTGCACTTGGCACACACAAAAGACACACAGGGTGATTAGTTCATGAACACGTTCTTCGTTCGATTTCCACCAAATCATGAATCTCCTTCTTTGTACCTCATTTTGACTAATGAGAGATGGCTTAATGCTCTCCTTTCAATGGGTCTCTTTCCATTGACTTCATATCATTTATTCTGGAAACAAGACCTAGAGTCTTATATGAAACTTGAGGCTTGTAGTCATTAGTGGTAGGTTCTCTTTCCATCGAAAGTTGGGAATACATCAATGTCTCTTGATCGATGGATTCTTCAGGCGTTCAACATCGAATCCTCTATTCACACTTGTAAGAATGTACTCAGTGCCTTGAAACCTAATTTCATTATCGGTAGGATGTCTCGTGTTTGTTAAAGGTATACCTCAATGACCGGTAATCAAACGATGTCTCATTGTGTTCGACCTCAACTCCTTTATTCACATGATCTAGACTTGCACCCTTGGAAGATTGTGTAGAAGACTTGAAGACATCACTATGTGGTCACATCTTTTCTAAGCTATTGCTTCCTTTTCATTGGACCAGTACCTATATGACTTTAGTGATCATGGGAGATCAGATTGTACTCCATTGTATATAGATATATTCATATTGGTTTTGAGACTAGGCCTTGTTCGTGACTATGACAACTACTGGCATGTAACCGCATTTGTATTTGCCTATTCATGGCCACAGACACTTGTTTGGTATATTTTCACATATTTGGCAGTCATGTATGAAACTTCAGTACATAATGTAACGAGCAACTAGTTCTTCGAGTTGGTTTCCCATCACTCCACTTCTAGGTTGTTTATAATGTATTTTGTCCATCTCAGATACTCCTCTGACCTCACACATTAGGGGGAATCTATTATAGTAATATTTTCCTCACTCTATGCAATCTTGCACAGAAGGCCTTTTTCCATTTCCCCATGCAGACTTATCATACCTGTTTGTAAAATCTAGAGCCAAAAATACATATTTTTCCACATGTACGCATCTTGCATACTATACAAGATGTGTATACGCACGCTGCTCCACTACAACCCACGTACATTGAGATTTGTACCAGAAAATGAAAATTAATGTCGGTTTCTATGATCCTTGGCCTTCCATATACTAGAAATGTTATGACTCAACCCTTCATTTCCATTTTGAAGGATATAAATGGGCTAATTCCGAGCTATGGAAAGAGGAGAAATAATTCAACTTTTAGAGCAAAGATACTCTGGAGAAATTATTTACTTCATATTGATTCTGTATCCCTTTTTCCTTTCAGTCTAAACACAATTTTCATCCCCCAATATCTTCCCTTATTGATTGATAACCTCATTGTCTCTCTCTTATGATATTTCCTTTGGTGGAGGATTGATGTGATGGAGGCCTATATGGAAGGAACTTAGTTTCTCGGTTCCGAACCGTGTCGACACAAAATTCTGTAATATTTTCACTTCTACCGATCATTTATTAATAGAAATACTCATTTCCCACCCAATTGATATCTTGAAAATATATGATTTATTATCCATGGGCATATTTGTTATGTATATTAATGGATTATGTTATCTAATGTGCTAAGCTTTTTATATTATCACCATATGCTTTCTTTGCTTGTTTGTTGAGAACTAGTTGCAGGTATATAACTTTGGGTCCAAGTGCTCAACGGTGGGGTTCATCAAACATCTAGATGAGGTAGGCCTCTTTCTTATCTCTCTTTCATATTGGTTTATATAGCATGTTTTTGGTATTGATTTTATTTATGTAGTCGTTTCTATCTGTTGTGGTTTACCCTATCCATAAAGAGATTTTCCTTGTAACAATATCTCTAATCTATAAACTGGCATGGATATTACACTAGAATAGTTCATCACAAAAGATATTGAAATACTATGAAATATTTTATTATTCAATTTGTTTCCTTAGATCCCAGATTTATTATTACTAGCTTAATGCTCAAATTTATGAAAATAAATAAAATGAAAAAATGAAAGAACAATAAAATGAACACACCATCCATAGAAATGGACACAAAATGTATCCATCACATTGTAAGCACAAGCTAAGGATCTAGTTCAGTAGGGTTGGCCATATAAATTGGTTCTTGAGGAGCTATAGTGAGAGGAGTTGTATGGGGATTAGTAAACACAGTCTTGATAGTGCATGAACAATGTAGGGAATACAAATTGTCAATGTTATGCAAAGTGATATTTTCAAAACTATAGTACTGTCTAGTTGTGGGTGGACATGTACAATTGAAAGAGGTTAGTGTGGGGGATAGGGTTGGATGAAAAGAAGAAATTTGAGTAAATGTATTCTTGCTCAATTTCTTATCTATTAAAAGACAGTTTTGAAAGTATTTGGAGATAAAAATAGTATAGGCTAGAGCCAGTTCATTATGCAAATGGAACAATAAACCATATTTAAATTTGATAATCAATACCTACTCTATATTAGACATAGATAGTTGTACCTAGAGTTTGGATACATCCTAAATATATTGGTGCACTATCTAGCTAGAGAAATGTTGCAACTAGAGCCATCATTCCCATAAACCTTCACTATATATCTAATCTATAAAATGCCATGGATATTCCACTAGAATAGTTCATCACAAAAGATCTTGCAATACTGTGAAATATTTTATTATTCAATTTATTTCCTTAGATCCTAGATTTATTATTACTAGCTTAATGCTCAAATTTATGAAAATAAATAAAATGCAAAAATGGAAGAACAATAAAATGAACACACCATCCATAGAAATGAACAAAAAATGTATCGTGGGAAACTCAATATTGCATAAAACCTTGCTCGAAGGTGAGGCCTATGTTTTTCTCTCTTTTCTTCAGTTATGAAAATACAAATACAAAGAAAGGGTCACTCGGTATGGAGTTTCCTATGACACTATGGCCTAAATGGCTACTACAAAATCTTCTTCCTCCTTTTCTATGATCTCAAATCGCACTCTTGGATTCTTTGATCCAATATGGGACAAGTACAGTGCTAAAATAATGGAACCCCTCTCTTCCTAGAGTCCATTTAACATAGTTTGATAGCCATATACGGTTAGGGTTTTTGCATGCCCCAACCCTCAATTAGTGTTAGGGTTTTGGAACTTCTATAATCTTCTTGAAATTACACACGTGACTAGCCTCACCCATGAGTAATTTCCCATGGGGGTTGATGTGGCATCCACTCAATACCACGATGGTGAACAAGGTAGGTCCACTTGTAGGAGGCATAACTTCTACATACAAATTATGAGTGAGGTGATTTTCATGTCATTGGAAATATTTTAGTTTTTGAACAACATCGAGGGGTTGGGAGCTATGATCACAAATTTTTGACCATAGAAAGTGCCAGTTGAAGTCTCAAATGGCTCTGGAAGGTTCTACATCCCAAATCTTCAAAATCAAACTTGCCACTAAAATAGGCCTTGCAAGCCAATTTCTCCAATTTTTGCACCCAGAAAATACCGAGATAGATGAAAAACTATATTATGATCCATTATGGATCAATATAGTATGATAAAAGTGTTAATGTGAAGCTATGCACAAATCATCCTAATTAGTAATTACATTATGATTCGTATTTATGACCGAAATGAAATGAAAAAAAAATATAATATTAACACACAGACACAGTGAATAATAAAAGAGATACAGTGAAACTTGACTTCTATAAAATAAGAAATATGTTGAAACTGAAAAATGCAAACTAAAACAAGCTTGTTAGAATGGTGGCATCTTATCTATGAGAAATATAGATTTCACGGATATGCTCATTCACAATAATATGAGTAGAATGAGGCCCCAAAAGGAATTTTTACATCAAACATGAATGCTAAAACCTTAGAAATACAAAAAGCTAACCCTAGGAGATAAAGTGCCAAAAGTCATGTGGGGCTCGTTGGGGTAATTTGGTACATAAACTTCTAGGGATTGTAACGTTTTCATATGATCTTCACTTTAGGTGCATGATATTACGTTGGAAAGATCTATCTAAATACACATTATATCGACACACTCTAACTTTGTCTATATTGTGACTGTGGCAGTCCCAAAAAATGTTGTTTAGGGCCTCAAAATGGCCTTGGAAGTTTAGGACCCGCAAATCTAGAAACAAACTACCAAGATTAAAAGTGGAACTACCATGATGAAATATGTATGTGAGACAATTGGAATAGGTGGGTAGCCACCGATATCCACCTAGATCACTCCTCCCCCCTAGGAAGCAATGTTCTCCATTGCATTAAGTTCCCCCATCAAATGAGGAAATTTTTGTTGAATTTGGCCACAGGTGAGCCACTTGCCTTGGTGCAGAAGTTTCCATGCTTTGACAACACTATATAGCTAAAACTTATGTTGGAAAATTACCTTGACGTGTGTTTCCATGATCTTATTAGTGGATTCTTGTTCCATGCATTCAGGGTTGAGCTATGTTGGTGGCAGCTGCAGCGGGCACGAGCCGAGCACATGGCTTCGTGCTCCGCTGGCCTTCTCCCTCGCGCACAGCCTGCCAGGTGGACCGCAATACCACCCCGATCAGGGGTGAATCAACTGTAGCTGCCTTGCGAATGCAGTGTTGAAGAGTAGGATGCTCCAGTTCCAGCGCAGAGATGCAAAGGAGATCCGATCCCGTCCAGGTGGTTCCTATATTAGCGAGCTCGTCTGCAACTTGGTTTGCCTGCCTTCAAACATGGGATGGGATGATTGCCTGAGTAGGTATCAGTAGGTTGGTAAGCAGTTGTAGACCATGTGAGAGCCTCCAGCTTGGGATGACTTTGTCATGGTGTGCTCCATTTAGGATGCGCTGTAGCATATTGATGATTATCTGTGAGTCTCCTTCCACTACTAAATTATGAAATCCATGTTCTCTTGCAAGTTGCAGACCTCGAATCATTCCCCGGAGCTCTGCTGTGTTATTTGTTGAGTGCCCCAAGTAGCCTGCGACGATTAAGAGAATGTGGCCAAGATGGTCACGAAAGACTACTCCATAACCCGCCGCTCCTGGATTGCCTTTAGAAGCACCATCGAAGTTGAGTTTGATGAAAGGGAAAGGTGGAGGGGACCAGGACGAGGGGCTCAGGGGGTGGAGGGGAGAGGGGGAAGGGAAAGAGGAGGGGGAAAAAGGGAGGGGTTTCCAATGTTGGAGGATTGTAAGTTTAGAGGGAGTGATGCCCCCCTTGTCATCAATCCAGTGCTACAGAGAGATGGTTTCCAGAACATGGTTACGACATTGATGCCAGCAATATTGCCAAGGTTGCGAGAGATTTCGAAAGACCCTTCTGTTTCGCTCTTTCCAAATATGCCAGAGGATGAATCCTGGAAGGAGTTTCCAGATCCGGTTGAGGAGGGGGGATTGGAACGCATGATCTCTCTAGTCTGCAATGGTGTCAATGACACTCTCTCTTCACCGATCTGACTTGCGCATGATAATGGCCACTTGATCCCAGAGTTGGGTTGTGTAGGAACACGAGTTCAGGAGGTGATTCATGGTCTCTTCTGCGCTTTCACAGAGTAGGCAGATGGAGGGTCCTATAAAACCTCTCTTCGAGATATTGTCCCAAGTGAGTATGCTGGAGTGGGAGATAAGCCATAGAAAAATAGTGACTTTGGGCCAGTGCTGAAGACCCCAGATTTTGCGCCAGAGTTCATTGGTAGGAGGGGGGTTGATCGGGGTCAGGAGTTGGTAGGCTTCTTGCATACTGAAGGTACCTTTTGGGTGATGTCCCTAGTGAAGAATATCCTCTCCTTCTAGCTTGAGTATTTTCCTTTTGGACAGCTCCTCCTGCAACGGTCCGATGTCCACCTATGCGTCCAGCTCCATGCGCTCCCTGTCTAGGTGCCAATTGCGCCACTTGTCTTCAGGAGAATTGTCCTGCCAGTAGTCAACCACTCTGTTCAGACCTGCCAAAGTAGCTCTTGGGGATATTGCCTCCACCCAGCTTGTGTTGGCTAAAATGGGCCATTGCTTCCAGGAGTCCTGCCAGAAGAGAGCCGTTTCCCCATTCCAAATTTCCCAGAAAGCATTTCTAGTGATCACTTGTTTGTTCTGCCTGGACGTTGTCCAGATCAGTGATCCCGGTCCATCTCCGTCCCATCTTATGAGATTTTTCTCTGCAACATGTGGCGTGTATTTTTTCCGCCAGAATTTGGCCCAGAGGTCCTGAGGTTGCTTAAGCCACCGCCACCATATTTTGGCTGTAAGAGCTTTGTTTAGAATGAGGGGATCACGCAGTCCCAAACCCCCTTGAGACTTGGGCCGACAAAGTTTATCCCAACTGACCAGAGCGATCTTCTTCCCAGTATTGAAGCCTTGCTAGAGGAAGTTCCTTTGGAGGTTTCTAATGGAAGAGAGGACATGTATTGGAGCTGCCATCGCCGAGAAGGAGTAAATCGGTAGGGCTTGGAGGATGCTTCTGAGGAGAACTAGGCGGCTGGGAAGATTGAGAACTCTGAGGGTCCAGGAGGAGATCCTTTTGGCGAAGGAGGAGAGAATATGCTCCCACGAGGAGTTACAAAGAGCATTTTCTATTAGGGGGATACCTAGGTATTTGGACGGAAGGGAGCTCCTTCTGAAACCTAGGATTTCAGTGATGTGGCATTGGATTCGAGGGGGCGTGTTGAAGAAGAAGATTTGGGATTTTTCCTTATTGCATTCCAGTCCTGAAGCATCGACGAAGGATTGGAGAATGTCGAGAAGGGAATTTTCTTCACGAACTGTGGGGGTGCCCATTAGGAGTGAATCGTCCACAAATTGACTATGCGAGATGGGAGGAGAAATGTCGTGCAAGGGTAGGCCTTTTAAGCGGTTTCCTTCGACTGCAACTTGGATGGAACGACCAAGGCCTTCAGCCATGATGATGAAGAGGAAGGGGGAAAGTGGATCTCCCTACCTGATGCCTCTAGAAGGAGAGAAGGTTCTGGAAGGGATGCCATTGACTAGAATAGAAAAGAAAGCTGAAGAAGTTAAGTTCATAATCCAGGTGACCTAGCTTTGGTCAAAGCCAAAGGTGATTAACATGGCACACATATAATCCCAGTTCATCTTATCGAAGGCTTTGGAGATGTCCAGTTTAAGAAGCATACCTGGAGTTTTGGTTTTTTGCAGAGAGTGGATCACTTCGTGGGCCAGGATGACGCTATCCATTATTTGCCTGCCTTCAACATATCCTGATTGCTCTGGGGAGATGATGGTTGGTAAGATGGGCTTGAGTCTACTGGCTATGACCTTCATTAAGAGTTTATATATTATGTTGCAGAGCACGATAGGTCTGTATTGTTGAGGATGCTGCGCCTGTCCCTCTTTTGGAATAAGAGCCAAAAATGTTGAGTTCAGCGCTTTTAGAAACTGTCCGGAGGCTTAGGAGTCCTCAAGAATTTCCCATACCTCGTGCCTGATCATTGGCCAGCAGTGATGGAAGAAGTCACTGGTAAAGCCATCTAGTCCTGGAGCTTTACATTTGGGTGTGTTTTGAAGCGCTTGATCTACTTCCTCAAGTGAAATAGGTCATAGTAGGGCCAGGTTTTGTTCCCTCGTGACCAGGGAGGGCACATGTTGGGTTACTTTGGCAATGGCTTCATGCCTGTCTTGGATCGGTTCGGTGAGGAGATTGTGATAATGCCCAACCAGATCTACTTCCATATCCTCATGTGAGTGAAGGGGCTCCCCAACGTCAGAGATCAGGCTTGTGATTCTATTAGTATGTCGTCTTTGAATAGTTGTTCTATGGAATAACTTGGTGTTACGGTCTCCCTCCTTGAGCCAACGGATGCGCGACTTTTTCTTCCAGAGGATCTCTTCTTGCTTTTTCCTGGCTGCTAGTTGTTGGGTAACAACTTGTTCATGTTCCTTTAAATCAGTGGTAAGCCCTTGGGTTCTAATTTGCTTCTGGATTTCACTCATGTGGTCTGCTAAATGATTTTGGGATGCAAGGATATTACCAAAAGTGTTCTTATTCTAGATTTTGAGTGATTGTTTGAGATTTTTTAGTCTCTGTTGGAATCTGTACATTTTATATCCCTGAGTTATCTCGGCTTCCCTCCACCATTTCTTAATGTTGGCTTGGAAATCCGGGTGGTCGAGCCAAAACTGCTCAAACCAGAAAGGTTTCCTTCCTGTTGCAGTTGGGAGATCTATCCAGAGCCTAATGGGCCAGTGGTCCGATCTGGGGATGTACAGAATTGAGGCTTCCATGCCTGGGCCATCCATCATGAGGGAGTCTGAGATGAGGAATCGGTCGAGCCTGCAAGCGATCAGATGTGTGCCAGATCTTCTATTTGTCCAAGTATGGATGCCATTAATAGTATCCAGGTCGATAAGGTTGTGGGTATCTATGAAACTGTTGAAATTGCTAGTTTCTTATTCCAATCTTCTTGACCCACCTGTTTTCTCTTCCAAATTGCGGATTATGTTAAAATCACCTCTGATAATCCATTTGTTGTGCTGGTGTAAGGTGGCTAGGAAGTTTAGGTTCCAAAGGAAGGCTTCTTTTTCTCCTGTAGTGGCTGGACCATAGACATTGGTTAAATGTCCTGGTTGGTCGGAACCAATGAGTCTGTAGTCCGTAGTGATGGATCCTCGTGTAGCCATGAAGTTCTCGAGTAGTATTGAGTTTGTATTCCAGAGGATGGCTAGTCCTCCTGCTGTGCCTGTGGCGTCTACCGCAACAGTAGTGCCCTGCTTCCAACAGTAGGGGATTAATTTATCCACATCTTCTGAGGCACATTTTGTTTCCTGCAGAAGGACGATGTCAGGTTTTTCTGCCATGATCAGATCGCGTAGCAATTTGTGCTTGCTACACCCATTAAGGCCTCTAATGTTCTAGGAAATAATCTTCATGATGACGAGGGGTTGGTGAGTGGAGGAAAGCTATCCGAGATCAGGTGGATTTTCCCTGAGTTTACCATGAAGTGCCCAATTTCTTGAATAAGTTTGTTGGTGGACTTCCGCCCTCTTCTCTTCTCATCTTTCTGGGTTTTACCGGTGCTCTTCGATTGACTGCTTTGGATTCCCATCCCTTGAGTGGCTCTGGCCATGGATCCAGCTGAGGAGTTGAGGTATACCTTATGCACCTTTCGTAGTTGATCTAGGGGGATGGTGAAAAGTTTTTGTTGTCTGTAAGCATGCTCAAGATGTTCCAGATCAACCCCTGCTAGATCAGGCTCTTCTAGATCCATTTCTGTTTCTCCGTTCTCTATGTCCACAGGATTGTGTGCTTCCTGATTCCCGCTTGGGGGGGCGATTTCGGGTTCCTTGCTTAGAGGGGTTGTGTCTTCCCCTTGCTTGGCATTTTGAGATCCAGTAGCCGGCGGTGGTTCATTTGGTGGTGGGTGATCTGCAGGGTTTTTAGGTTGGTCTTGCAGAGCTGTAAATCTATTTCTTGTGGATGGGTCTTTACTTACCTGGGCTGGTTGTCTTCGGCCTCCTGGTCGTTGTTTCCCTGTGGGTTGGATGAAGTTGTCCTTGTCTTTGTTGCTGTCTGGGTTGCCTTCCTTTGGAGCTGTGTTGAGGAGGCATTCTCTGAACAGGTGTACATGCTCATGACACCTACAACAATGAAATGGAATATGCTCATAATCAATGGTCTGGATCCAGTCCTCATCTTGATATTCCAATATGATGGAACCAGGAAGCGCCTTAGTTATATTCAGATATACGTAGATGCGAGCATAGGAGGTATAAAATCGTTGCTTTGTTGCCTCAGACGATTTGACATATATGCCAATGGTGTTACCAATACCCGCCAAAACCTCTTCAAGCCAGAACTCTTGTGGGAGGGAGTATAATCTGATCCATACAGGCGCATGAGGAAAGTCTTCCTTTTCAGGGCTGAATTTCTCCGTCCAGAAGCGCAGGAAGAGGCCTGTCGAGTTGAAAAAATATGGTCCTCCATCGAAGATATGGTTACAATCTTCAAGATTGTAGAAGATTATTGTAAAAAAGCCTTTGGATCCTAGTTGCAATTCATAGTGACCCTTTGGTTTCCACCAGTACTGGATCCAACGGATTAGATCTCATTTTGAGGGCCAGAGCCCTAAAAACTTTCCCACAAGGGCATAATCTCTCATGAATTGTTTTTTCTCTTCAATGCGTGGTGAACTAATCACATATTTGGGGGCTTGTGGTGCTTGTGGGATACACTTACCAGGTTTCCATGGAGCGGTCGCTG
>JZKD02S1048856.1:82392-95951 GCA_000966675.3 Picea glauca | reverse complement strand
TTTCTTTACATAGAGTTGGTATAATTAACTCAATTCATAATACAATTTTTGGGTTATTGCTTATTCATTGGGTAGTGTGTCTGATTCTATTTCTCTAAGGAATGTGATGTCTATATATGGATTCTCTCCTTTTTTATATCCCTTCTTTCTTTCCTTGGTATCTACCTTACCTAGGTCAATATCCATATAACATTTTTGGATTTTCCCTATTTAGATTATGTGGGCATTGTATTTCTTCCCTAGGCTTTGTCATTCTCCTCAAGGCACACAAAATGTTGATATATTACTTAGTTTGGTTATGTTCACAATGATATGATAAACATACACTTGGGTTTTTTATAAATTTTGTTAGCCACATTATGGCTCAACTTGAGAACATATTTGACTTTGAGAAGATTTAAGTATGGTTTCTAGAGTTACTTGGACACTTGTGAATGGATGCCTAATCTAGTACTCATTTTAATATGTTTTAAGGGTAGTACAACCTCACCTAGCACATGAATATCTCAGTCCTCATAAAATACCAAGTTGATTTCTTGTTTTTCCTACTAGCATATTTGAATTTTATATTTATTGTGACCAAGGTTTTTCCACTCCATGTATTGAATTGATTTTTATGTTTATCTGACCCAAGGGTTTCAAATTTGTCGCTTCCACTTTCTTTTGATTTCACCGACAATAGTGAGAAATCCAAATCCTTGAAATGATATATTTGATATTACCTTACCCATTTTCATTTTTATTTAATGATCCATAATAGATCATTATGTTATTTGGCATCTATCTTGATGCTTTCAGAGTGGAAAAAAAATTAGAGAAATTAGCTTGCAGGGTCATTTTAACAAGAAGTCCCAATTTGGAAACTTGGGGTTTGGGACATTCTAGAACCATTTTGAGGTATCAAACGTAATTTTTTGGGGACATAAATTTCCTATATTTATCTAATACCCCTGATAATATTCTACACATTGATACCTTTTCAAAAGTGCAAACATTGTGTCAATCAAAGCTAGTATGCAAAAGATATGTCTCTTGCAAGTCAACCACCATGGTATGACTAGATGCAATGTAAACCCCCATTATTCATGCATATGGGGCTAGACACATATGGAATTTTAAGAATATTCTAGAAGGTCCAAAATGTTATCACAATTGAGGCTTGATGAAGTCAAAACCCTACCTCAGATGGCTATCAAGTGATGTTAAATACTGAGCTACTAGGATGAGAAGGGGTTCCATTCCTTACCATTGCATGTGTTCCATAGTTGCAACATCCCACTCTTGCGCGCAGTGAACAAACTAATTCTTTGAGGACACTTTCTTGCAACTGATCCGGATTAATATACTTTTGTGCATTTGACTTATGATTATGAGGCATTATGGGTTGATGACATGTTTTTTTGCTGCATTCACATAGACAAGTGGTATTGACTCAGTTTTATTGAGTGTGCAGGATTTTGGACCTCGAGGATGCAGAGGCATCGATGGAACCCCTTTGACTCTAGATCAATTCGGGGAGTGAACCGTTGGGGTTTGATTGTTTTTATTTGATATTAGTGCATCTTATTAGATGATATGATATGGATATATTTCTGACATGATTCATTGATGATGTAGGCTAATGATAGCTTGCCGAACAGACTCGCATGTGGAGTAACAGGGTCATGCATGACTACCAGAGATGTTGAGGGAGAGGTGTGGACAACCACTCTGCCACAACCTACTAGCACTCCTGCCATGGCTCGAACTATAGGTTAACAATTACCTAGTTCGAGGAGACCCACGATGCCGTGAAGGGCGACTGTGACATTCACTCACGATGATTCTAAGGGGTGCACAATAAGGCATGGGGCTTATTCCTTAGAGGCCCTTAGTTTCCCACAAGATCACCTGACAAAGTGTTGACTCCAGGGGTTTTTGATGTCTACCAAGTCAGTCAAGAGGCGAGTGGCACCCTTGGAGCATGTGGTGCATCCTGAAGGGCACATCGCGCAAGAGAAACAGAAAGAGGCAAGTGGCACCCTTGGAGCACGTGGTGTGTCCTGAAGGGCACGTCATGCAAGAGAAACAAAAAGAGGTGAGTGGCACCCTTGGAGCACCTAATGCATCCTGAAGGGCACATCGTGTTGTTATTTAATAAATGGATAAACCTAGATGGATTTAGGATGAATAACGTGTTAAGGAATATTTAAAACTTTTCCCCTAATAAAATGTCACCTAGCCTAGGAAAATAAAGTCTAGGTCTAAATTATACTTGTGTTAAATTTTTATCTATTTATTATATATATATATATATATATATATATATATATATATATATATATATATATATATAATGATAATATTCATTAATCTTGTGAGAAGAAGGGGGTAAGCAATTAAATTGATTTATAAAAATATTTTGGGATAAAATTTAAAAAGGGGAAATAATTGTTTTACTATATTATGCTAATTAAAATTTTATTCATTAAAAAGAAAAAGGGAAAAATGGTAAGTTTCAGCACATGCCTTTTTGAGTTTAAATAAAAAAGGGGAAAGAGGGAAATCTAAAATAATTAGGAAACTAGGAAAAAGGGGGAAACATAAAAAGAAAGGGGAAACACAAGGAAAAATAAGATAGTCTAACTTAGTAAGGTATCTAGCATTTAAGAACTTTATAATTTAAACTCAACTAGTAAATTAATAAGGGGGAAAGTCATTAAAACTTGTAAGGGGATATGGGGACACCTAGGAACGATTCTAGGATTGCGTTTAGGTGAGTGAGGGAAATAGGGGTAATAGATTAATTAATGAAATTAATTTATGGAGGAATGAAGGGGATGGGTGACACTTGTACGGGGAGGATTTTTATGGATTAAATTATTAAACTTTAAATTAAATGGGATTTTGGGAAAATAATGGACTTCAAAACTCTATATAATGGAGGGAGGAGAAGGATGAAGGATGTCTTCTATTATGCATAACATTACACTGCAGAAATTTATACTTGACTAACTTAGCTTATGGGAGTTGGGATACCCAACTCAGTGAGGAGTGGTAGCTCGGCCTTGTGATGTAGGAGCATTGCCAACTATAAGAGAGCATGGGACAAGCGCAAACCCATTTTGGCACATGATGAATTGTTTGAAATGTTTTGAAGTTGATACACCAAACATAAGTGAAATAGTTAAGAAAGGTTGTACTTTCAAATTGTAAATAGATATTGAGCGATCTGCTATCATCTGTAGTAGGTAGAAACATTTATGGGTAGTAAATGTAAGTAGGTAGCTTTGAATTACAGATTAGACAGTTTTAGGAGCCGGAGGGAAAATGGATATAGACACCCTCATTGTATAGTTGTAATAGAAGAGGAGAATAAATACATTCAGTGATTGCAAGGAAGAGGCAGATAGCTGTGTTTGAAAACACCCATGTACAGAAGTCTTGAATTAATACATAAATCTTTGATTCAGACTTATGGTGTTATGATATTCTCTGTGTATGCATGTTGAATGTTATGCTTAGTGTTGTTTTACTCTTTCTGTCATGCATTGTTGTTTATGCTATGTATGTATGATTTCTTGTTGAGTGTCTGAAATCTTAAGAGAGGGAGAGTAAGGAATGAGTTTCAATTGTTTCTCTGTCTGAGCAAGAGTTTTCCTACAAGGAGTGCAGCAAAATTGTCCGCAAGATGTGCGCTGAAAAAATTCAGAGTTCGTCCTTGAAATCTCAAGAGGGATAGCATTGTTCTCATTCTCGTAGAAGTGCAAGTTAAGCACAGGATCCATGCAAAGTGTGCGCATGCCGAGTAGAGTCTCAGAGTTTAAAACCTGAGGGAATTTTTGAAAGACTATTGTCGCAAAGAGAGTGCGCAGAGTCGAAGAATTCAATACTTAGAAGTATTTGAAGGGTTGTCGCAAGGAGTGCGTGCAGGAGTCTTTTTGAAGACTCGAGTTGTGGAGAAATATCAGGAGGGTGATGACTTTGAAGCATTCAAAGGGAGGCACTACAAAGTTACTTTGTAGGCAGGTAAGTTACAGTGAAGGAATAGCTCGTTCAATTCGTAGGAATTGTCAAGAAGAAATCGGACAGGCAGAATTCTCTATGGAGAATTCACGAAGTCTCGAGAGACATCAGATCTTGTAGAGGAGCAGGGAAGTTACAGAAAGTATTCTTCAAGTACAAGCTCAGGAGAAATCGGACTGTAGGATCCAAGTCAACAAGGGCTGTTGGATCACTCGTGAATTCTCACTTCAGGGATTCGCAAATTGAAGGGTCGAAAACCTTGCACCAAGATTCGTGAGATCGTGAAAGGTGAAGTCCCGACAGGGTGAGAAGTTCTATTTTGGGACCCTCATTTATAACGCATCGGAATTTGACACCTCAAAAATTCAAAGGATAGGGGGTCAATAATTTTGTCTCGAAAGTCTCGAAGTCGTGAGTTGCGATAAGGAATATTGAGGAGTTTGGGATCTCAACAGTTCGGGTGTCGGGATACAAAAGAGATAGTGCTTGGGGATCGAAGTCACGAAGTGCCAAAGCTGGGCATGAGAGACACGTGGTAGAACCACAAGGTGGGCCTGGGTGATAGATAGGCGAACACGTATCGGCAGGAGGAAAGGAGTCAACACTCTGTTGACTTCTCGTGTCTTAGGGATTCACAGGATAAGAGCACGGGAGCTTGATGCTACAACTCGCGAAGTGGCGAGTTACGAGAAGTGAAAAGGGAAGTTCAACCCACGCTGACTTTCAATTTTTGGAGGTTCGCATGGGAAGAGCACGGAGGCTCAACCCTTCGAATTGCGAAGTCGTGAAGTCACGACGAGAGAAAGTGATTAGCCTAGCTGGTGGTCATGTGTTGAGGGTGCTGACAGAAGGGAGCTATACCCATTTCGTGATCTCGGGTATCGCGAGATTGGGAAGGAAGAGTCAGGAGTTTTGACTCGTGAACTAGCGATATTGTGAGTTTCCACAAACCCCTTTGGGAATAGGCTTTGGTCATAGCATTGTGGTCGCTCAGAGAAGGTGGAGCTCCCACCTAGTGTTGTCTGCATAGGGGAGCTTCCAAAAAGGACCTACGAATCGATAGGAAAGAGATTCCAGGAAGGAATCGAAAGAGTCGATCCGGCTCAAGGGAGATAAGGAATGATCCTGTAGCAGACCTTGACCTGAGGGCCAATAGAGGGTTGGGGGTCTGCATCAAGTGGTATCAGAGCCTAGAAAGATTTCTTTTCTTTCTGTATTAGGGAAAAGAAAGATTCACCATGCTATCGAGAAGAAGAGATAAGAAAGCACCCGATCCACCAGAGGAGAGGGAAATGCTAGGAGAAAGGGGTAGGCAAGTGACAAATCCAGCCATGGAAAGAGAGATGCATAACATATGCGTCAGACTCATGGACGTGGAAATAAAATAGAGGTGCACAACTGGGGTTGGAGATGTCAGTGAATCTGAAAGTGAAGATGAAGCTGGACATGAAGGAGAAGAAGTTGGAGCAAAATAATTAACAAATGAACTTCTGATTAGGACTATTGCAAGAATGGGTGCTAGGGAAAAAATGGACATTCCAATATATGAGAGAAACTTGGATGTTGAAGAGCTTCTAGACTGGATTAGATCTCTGGACATGTACTTTGACTATGAAGATGTCGAGGAAGACAAGAAAGTCAAACATGTTGTCACAAGATTGAAAGGACATGCAACATTATGGTGGGATGAACTGCAAGTTGATGGACGCTGCAAAGGAAAGCACAAAATCAAAAGTTGGGATAGAATAATCGTGAAGATTAAGGGGAAATTCATACCCAAGGATTATCAAATCACTCTGTTTCGAAGGATGCAGAATTTGAGACAGAAGCTGATGTTAGTGAAGGACTACACTGAAGAGTTCCACAAGCTAAACATTAGAGCAAGCCATCACGAAAGTGATGATGAAAAGGTTTCCACGTATATGAATGGTCTGAGATATGAAATTTAGGATGAGATGATCATGATAACCATCAGAATGGTGGAAGATGCTTATTAGATGGCTCTAAAGGCTTAAGAAAATATGAGCCGAAAGCAAATCAGAGAGGCGAGGCAAAAGTCATCCCAGAGGAAAAACAGTTGTCCAAGATAGGAATCAGAATCCTAAGGAAGAGTGGAAGAAACCTCAACCTCAAACTGAGAGAGGTGGAAGCTGATAGAGAGGGAAGTGTATTGAACAGAGAGGACAGTATGTTGATAACAACACTTTTCCTCGCACTAGAGGAAGAGGAAGAGGCAGAGGTGGAGTAATAAAATGCTTCACGTGTGGAAAGAATGGACACAAGTCTTATGAATGTCTGGATAAGAAGAAAGAAGGAGGTGAGACTCACATTGCTGAAGAACAAAAGCAGAATGTTGAGGCAGAGGATGTTGAAGGTGGAAGGTCACTGGTGATGAGGAAGGTTCTCTTAACACTAGAAAAGGAGGTAGCGAATTCAGTGCAAAGGAACAACTTGTTTTGGACTTCTTGCAAGACCAAAGACAGGGTATGAAAAGTCATCGTGGACAGTGGTTGCACGGACAATATTGTTTCTACAGAGATGGTAGAAAAGCTAGAGCTAGAGACTATTGAACATCCAACTCCATACAGAGTTTCGTGGCTACAAAAAGGACATCAGGTAAATGTCACTAAACAATGTTTAGTTGAATTTAATATGGGAGGATACAACGATAAGATATTGTGTGATGTCATTCCCATGGATGTTTGTCATCTATTGCTAGGTAGACCATAGAAATACAAGAAGAATGTGATTCATGATGGGAGAAGGAACACATACACCTTAGAAAAGAATGGGAGAACTCACATGTTGTTGTCGATTAAGGACAAAGAGGTGAAACCTAAAGTAAGCAACACTATACTTCATGAGTGGGAAGGAACTTTTTAAGTAGGTTAAGAAGAAGGAAGATCCACAATTCATCGTGGTCAGGAAACATAGAATTTTTTTGACCAGCACAAGGGTGAATGATTTACCAGAGGAAATCCAGAAGTTACTGGAGGAATTTTCTGATATATTCATGGACGAACTACCTCGTTCGTTGCCTCCTATTAGAAGTATAAGTCATCACATTGACCTTATACTGGGAGCTAGTTTACCAAACAAAGCAGCGTACAGATTGATGTTGCAGGAGAATGAAGAGGTCAAAAGACAGGTCCAGGATTTAATGGACAAGGGGTTAGTTAGAGAAAACTTGAGTCCATGTGTTGTTACGACAATGCTCAGTCCAAAGAAAGATGGAGGCTAGAGGATGTGTATAGATGCAAGGGAAATTAACAATATTACCATCAGATACAGATTTCCATTGCCAAGAATGGATGATTTGATGGATTGCTTGAGTGGAGCAAGATTCTTTTCAAAGATTGATTTGCAAAGTGGATATCATGAAATTCATATGAGAGAAGGAGACGAATGGAAGATAGCCTTCAAGACCAATGAAGGGTTGTATGAATGGATTTTTATGCCATTTTTCTTAACAAACGCGCCAAGTACCTTCATGAGATTAATGAATGAAGTCCTGAAGGATTTCATCAGAAAATTTATCATTGTGTATCTTGATGACATACTAATTTTCAGTAAAACAGAGACAGAGAATCTGAAACATTTGGCTACAATGATGAAGAGGTTATAGCAAGAGAAGCTTCTAATAAACATGAAGAAATACTCATTCATGAAAAAAGAGCTCATTTATTTGGGTTTTGTTATTTCTGCCTATAAGTTGAGGATGGATCCAGATAAAGTGGAGGTGATTAAGAATTGGCCATCGCCAAGGAGTGTATTTGAAGTTCAAAGATTTCATTAGAAATTTTAGTGGAATTAGTGCACCAATGATGGTTACAGTGAAGAAAAGACATAAATCTTTTCAATAGATGGAAGAAGTAGAGAAAATATTCAATTTGTTGAAGAAGAAAATCACAGAACAACCAATTCTAGTGTTGTTGGATTTCAAAAAGACATTTCAAGTAAAATGTGATGCAAGTGGGTTTGCGATAGGAGAAGTCTTGAGTCAAGAAGACAGACCAATTAATAAATATAAACACCACTAGGTGAAAATTGACCACGATGAATGAGTGAAGGGGGAATGAGCGTCCATAGAGTGGGAAAGGAATTAGGGGCTGGAAGGTGGGAAAGGGGCTAAGTATTGAGCCTAGGGGCTAATCCTAGGGGGGCTTAAGCCTGAGGATAATATTTTATTATTATTCCAAAAGATTTGTGAATTTTATGTCTTTATCCTAAGTCCTTTTGGAAGGACATGTGAATTCCCAAATGGTGGGAGGAACTCGTGCTGGTGGAACGCATGCAGTTCCAGGGGTGACAAGTGTCCACCCTGACGCATGCAAATAAAACAGACGAGGTAAGCCGTGGGGGGGCTCTCATGGATTCGACCCAACTGTCCTGAGGGTGATCAGGGTGACCCAGTATGTAAGAGATGCTGCTGTAATTATGATACAGAAAAAGAAAGCTTGTGTTGTTTTGAAGAATCTGGGTACACCCCTGTTCGGAGCCGTAGAGTCTGTTTCTGTCTTTGAGAAAACCCGTGTGCGCATTCCCTAAACGGGAAGCCTGTGCTGAATTCGAGTGGAAGGATCTTTGTTATTCGGGGAAGCTAAGCTAACCTGTGCGTGGAGTCCCTGTTCTTAAATCAAGACCGTGAGATCATCCTGTGACTGCTAAACCGGTTTGGGGAAGCCTGTGTCTGTTTTCCCCGTGGGATGTTGTGGCCACGCAGTACTAGACTACGTGAGGCTTGTTGGCCTGTGAGAAACTCTCTCCAGGTGAGAGAGTGTGCAGAGGAAGGAGAGATATCCTGGAAGGAACCTTGTAGTTTCCATAGAGCCCAGAGACTTCCGGTCCGGTCTGTTCCTACAACCCAAGGTAGGGGAGATTGGCAGCCGAAGGACTGTCCAGGTAACAGAGAAGGTGCATTCTCCTGGGGTGGAACAAGCATGTGGGGAATGAGGGTCTGTGGGAAGTGAGCGTGGGAGATTCCTAGGAGAGAATTCCTTCCTTGTGGTTGTGTGTGATGTTTTCCCTGTAACCTCAGCCTGAGCCTAGATTCCTTGCCTTGGGGTGGAGCTTAGTCCCAGCTTGGGGGTGACCCACTGTTGAGATGATGAGAAGTGTGGTCTAAGGATGGGAGGTTCGTGGAAGGCCTGCATCTGGTTGGTGTATTTCACCACTGTCACAAGATAGGTATCTAACTATGTTCTTATCACATTTTGGCATGACTGTGCTGTATATATTATGTATCATGTTTTCCGTTGTGTATATGAATTAATATGAAAATCTAATTGCTTGCTGATTATGGCAGTAATTCATATGAATACTCTGTGTTGAATGTGTTTAATTGTTAAATGCATGTGGAGTATATACTGGACTGTATGTGTTATGTAAATCCAACGTAAGTGTGTACAGATTGTTATATAGTGCGTTAAAATCCTTGGTAACCAAAAAGGTACACTACAATTTGGTATCGGAGCAAGAGTAAGCCCAGAGTTCCGAAATAGGTGTGCTACAAATTGGTATCAGAGCCAAGGTTTCGACACTGAGCCTAGATGGGCCAGTGGAGCGGTCTTTGGACTGAGAATGCAAGGGGAAATTGGGTCGAGAAGGCCAATTTCGGACCCTGGTTTGCTCCAAAGTGTCAAGGAGTTGGTAGACGAGTTTTTAAGCTCAGGAGGTATAGTAGTGTTATGAGACCACAACGAGTGTGGCATAAGTCCACAGGGAGAGAGGAATACACACCAGAAGTGTGTGGGAGCATAGGATATAGTCTGCGAGTAGAGAGCAGAGGAGAGAAGGAGCTGAGACTTTGTTAAAGTCTGAGCTCAGGAACACCTTTGTAAAGAGGAATTTTATTAATAGAAACATAAGTAGTTTTACCTGCATGTATTTCTGTGTTGAATGAATGTCGTGGTGTGTTATATTTTATGTTGTAGATGTAGTTGTGCATTTGTAGGAGTTGATTTGGTTTCATGCTTGAGAGTTCTTTGAGGCTTCATACTAGGAGGGTGTGACAGAACATTGTGGGTTTTGATTTCCATGCATAGAATTTTCATATCTGAACTCTACGGATTCAGACAAAGACATGCCAGGTGGGCACACAGCTAAAATCAAAAACTCAAAGGGAGAAGATCTTGAGGTTGCTGAACACCTCAGGAGGGAAGGCTATGTATGAGAAACACAGTTGCAGACAAAATCTCTAAGGAGTTCTGTGAAGCTCTGCCAAGTGGGCATTGAGCATATGCACAGTGGTGCATTGGGAATAACTCTGTTGTGAGTTCTTAAGAAGTCATAATCACTGAGGATTCTTGACGCTCTACCAAGTGGGCATTGAGCATATGCACAGTGGTGTTGAGGAAGAAATTTGCTGTGAGTTCAAGAAGAACTAGAATCACTAGGGGATTCTGAGAGCTCTTCCAAGTGGGCATTGAGTAGGTGCAAGGAGTGCACAGAGGTTAGAACTATTGAACGTTCTGTGAAAAGATACTTTGCCAGGTGGGCATTGAGACATTGTACAGACAAGCATAGTAAGAGAAGAGAACTCTTTGAGTTCTGGAACTTAGAGGAAGAATCCACTGAAGGATCTTCAAAGGGTTGTTGAACACCCTGAAGGCTCAGCGGGAGGTTGCTTGAGAAGGAGTTTAGCCAAGAGGGTGTCAAATTCTCCATCTGTGGGAGAAAGGAAAGAAAAAGAACCGAGTTTTTGTGGAGGTCGAAGCTACAAGAAAGATCAGGATGGATAGCACCTCTGTGTGCATGTGAAGACTCTACAGAGGCTCAGAAGTCAAAGAATCCCTTGGGGATTCAAGGATAAGCTCAAGAGGAACAACGTCATTGAGAGCGCAGGCGAGGACTCAAATTCGTGGAGCTCACAGAGGAGAAACAAGCAAAGGTCGATACCTTTGAGTACTTGGAATTCTTCCAAGGCCGGGAAGAAAGAGTGCAAGCTTAGGAGGGAGCATAATAGTCGTCAGATCGGCGGCAGAAGGAGATGTGGGCCATTGGTTTTCATGTCCAGTGAGTAGCAGGAGGAGTGCAAGCACAGAAAGAAATGATCTGCACCATCAGATCTAGAGCGAAGAACCCGTCAGCCATTGGAACGAGTGAATATTCTCAGAGTTTAGTCTCTGGAGTGTGTGCATAGGAAGAACAGAACTCGACCATTGGATCTTGATCTAGAGACCCGAAAACCATCAGATCTATCGAGAGTTGCATGGGGTTAAATCCTTCGTGAACAACAGAGGAAAAGTCCCGACGAGAGGCGTGGCCATCGGGATATCGACATTCATGAAATTAGGATTCACGATGACATGAGATTGGGAATTTTTATGGTGAAAATCCTGGAATCGATCGGAGTTTTCCATCAGTTGAGACACGTGGCAGAGATCGAGCGACCTGTCGGTATATCGGCTATCGGGGTTTTGAGTTGATAGAGGATTTCTGTCATTAGGGCATCGAAAATCCTGAAATAGCGAGGTTCGATCAGGTTCGTCCATCTGTTGGGAAAACATGGCGGAGATACAAACCATCGAGGGAAGTCCTGAAAGGAGAGATTCCATCGGCACATCAAGATTTGGCAGATCGCAAATCCTGAGGACAAGACTTCCTGAACAACAAAAGTCGTGAAATCATGAGAGGTGATCAGGACCTTCCATCTTGAGGGGACGCGTGGCGATATTTAAGATCTTAGGAAAGTCTCGAAAAGGGAAGACTCCATCAGAGTTTCGGGACTCAGCAAATCGAGAGTTCTGTGGACAAGAGATCGGGAATTTCCATGGGAAAATTTCCCAGAACTGATCTGAGCCATCCGTCAGTTGGGACACGTGGGAGAGATCGGGAGCCCATAGGCATATTGAATATTTGGAAAGCAAGAGTCCGAGGCCCTTTTGAGTCGTGAAACAACAAAAGGATTTTAGCCGTGGATCTGAGGAAGGACGTGTGTCGTGTGATTATCCCAATCGGGAATCACATAAGGGAGCAGTTTGACTTGGCATTGGATGAAGTCCGAGGTTTAATCTGGACCGTTCATTCATATGGGATGTGTGTCAAGAATCCACAGAAAGTTGGGGATCGACATTTCATGGATCCTGAAGACAGGAATCCCTTGTATTTCGGAATTGCGAAGTCCGAAACCCAGAAAGGAGACAAGGTTGCGATCTTGTGAATTACTGGTCACTTGGGCCAGGAATTTAGCCAGGAGAGCTAATGCGTAAAGGGCCATATCGGTGAATTGGCTCATTGGAGATCGGGAGTTCGAGAGGACAAGAACTCTTGTCATCGGGGATCACGAAAACCTGAAACCCAAAGTCTAAATCGGGGAAAATTCATAGCTACGTGAAGAGGCCGTAATAGGGAAAGAAGGACCTATGGATCGGGTTTTCAATTGAGATTCCAGAAGGGAGTCCAATGAGCTGCTTCAGCTCATGAATATGAACTGAGCGAGTGATCCTGAGAGCGGGCGAGGTGAGGTTGTAGCCTTGCGCCTGCATCAAGTGGTTGTTGGATCTGACTCATGTAGATTTCAGAAAACTAGAGACCAGAAGAAAAGAAAAGGAAACTATTTTTCGAAACCCTGAAACGTGAATTGTCGATTCACGAGGAATTGACCGGAACCGTCGAACTTGGAAAGATGTGGACCTTTGCTCTGAGGCAACAGGGGTTCGGGAGATCGGACCTCGGGAGAAAGGAGGAGATTTAATCCTCGAATTTTGCTAGAGGTCACACTGGTTGAAGTTAAAGGAAGAGCTAGGACGCGCTAGACTCTTGTTTCAGATTTTGGGGATAGAGAGAGTCGAGGGTGACTCATATCGAAACACCCAATACATGAAATCTCGAAACGCTTTTTGGATAGGCGCGTGGTCATAACCAGTAGGCATGTAGGAGAAACTTGTAGGAATCCTAGAAGAATTGAATGCTTTTGGGATCCGCAAGAAAAAGGGTCATAGGGAGAAAGAAGTTGCTACAATTTGTGGCAACAAGTATGTTATGGCTTGTTTGGCCAGCCCAAGGAAAGAATGCTTGCATGTCGCAGGTGTTGTTGGTAATTTTTCTACCTCATGAAGAAAGCAACAGAGAGTTGAAGAGTTGGTTATAAGTCTGATAAAAGAAGCATGAAAGATTCTACTGCTATCAGATATTCAGGTAGTATAATTTTTAATGGCAATCATGCAGGTATGAGTTTTATCACTCTTTTTGCATAATTGTTGAAACGAAATTATGGTAAGAATTTCCTTAGCCAGAGCTATGTTATTAAATCACATGATTATATTATTTAAATGCATACCAGTGGATGTGGTAAAGGCTGTAGGCATGTGTTAATTCAAAGCTTTTTATCTTTTGATTGCACACATCGACATAGTAGAATGTCATGTTAATTTGGTTATGGGGTAATAACCAAAGAATTAAAAGATAAGAACTTGTTACAAGAATGAATGCAAGAAACCTAGTCATGTATGAGACCAGGACATGGTTGGATATGGCAAGGTACATATATGGAAAGATTATGAGCCACACCAGGTACCAGAAGCTTCCTACTTTTGAATAAATTTGGGCTGCAA
>JZKD02S1048856.1:37889-50043 GCA_000966675.3 Picea glauca | reverse complement strand
AGGCCGAAGACCCTTATTTTCTTCAGGCCCAAGACCCATACAAATATTCTTGTTGTGGGTTCACAACGCATGAAAAATATTATATTATATCATTGTGGGTTCACCCACCATACTCCTTATCTCCACTTCCCTTTCCCCTCATTTCCCCTTTCCCAAACATTAGAATTTTTTTTAACTATTTCCACCCTCCTTACACCTCCCCTTACCCTTTATTCCCCTCTTTATTCCACACTTAACCTTATTTTATTTTACTCCTTATCAGGTTCACAGGGGTGGTGTTACACATCAAAATGCCACACTTAAGTACCTCACCCTAAGTGTCACAAGTGTCATAAAAGTGTCATATACACCTTGATAAGTGTTGCATACACCTTGACACTATGAAAGAACATTTGTCACAATCCCTAGTCAATGTGGAGGAGAAATATATTATATTAAGGTCAAAATACTATGTGCACATGAATTATTTATTAATATTCATAAAAATGAAATTAATTTAGTGTGAGAATCCACCTCACATTTAGTTTCCTTGTCTCAAGGAGAGGTTGAAATCATAAAAAGGAAATTAATTAGTGTGAGAATCCACCTCACATTTAGTTTCCTAGTCTCAAGGAGAGGTTGAGAATCTCATGGATGGTTGAGATATTTTCTCAAACCAAAATCCTAATTTGGTGGATCTTGAGAGATATTTCCTCATTAAAATCCTTGAGAGATATTTTCTCCCTAAAAATCTTGGAGATGCCATTTTCGTGGATCTAGTGAGTGATATTCTCCATGGTGGTTAAGCCTCCAAATCCTATATAATGAGGGCTTTCCATGGAGAAGAAAAATAAATATTAGAGGTATCAAAACTTTGATTCTGGAGGAAAGGGATAGAGAGAGATATTAAACTTATGATCTTTGGATTCATACAAGGGTATGGATGAGGAGATCTTAGATGAGTGATTCATCATTATCCATGTTTGTAAGTATTCTCTTTGGGTTCTCATTTCAGTATACTTGGTATATTTCCTTCAAGCTTGTGTATTCTTGCATGTGCTTTTCTATTGTTCCTTCAATCTTTGTAGATGAATTTGTTTGATCTAATCTTGTAGAGTAGGAGTTATTTGTTTCTCTTTGATGTCTATTGCATTGCAGGTATCAAATTGTTCTAAGGAGTTTGGAGATAAAGCTCATATTAGAAGCAGTAAGGACAAACTTATAAACTAGGTGCATCACATCTTTTCTCCCTCTCTCTCTTTTTGATTAGTTGACACAGACCCCCCTACCTTTGCCTCGTCAGGGTCCACTAACCTCCCGGTCAAGGATCATTCTTCCCTCACAACACTAAGTTTGATTAGCTCCTTCGGTCCCTATTGCAACCTTCAATAAAACAATCCAGAGGTCCTTCCACGAAAACCCCACCTGCGTAAACATGCACTAGGTGCGAGTCTTCACCCCCACACAACCACGACGTTGTGACCTCAAGCCACACCAAGAGGTGCCTTTCGCAAATATGGACTTCACGAATCCCGATGTCGAGTCTCTTAACTCTTTAATCCCTGAATGCTAAAATGGGGCTCAACGATGATTAGCCCCTGCCCAAATCTCAGTTCATGTGACTGCTTTCTCCATGACCACAACCCTACTCCAAAGACACGTCGTGTTTTGTGACTTCGGGGTTTTCAAAGCAAAGTGCCTTGTCTCCTTGTCCTTGGAATTGCTAAAATTTTGAACTCTGAAAGGGCTGGCGAGTGACAAGCTCCCCGCTTGGGTCTTGTCCACGTGACCCTGTCCTGTGACCTAGGGATACTCCTTGGAATGATTTTGGGTTTCGTGATTCGAAGAATCGCGATGCAATGTCTCTTCCTCTCCCTTTCAAATCCCCGAACTCCAAAATCTTCGAAGTTCCACTCCAAAAGGAGATCAACGACTGTGAGCATCCCCTGATCGGAAGGTCCAGATCTTTTCGGAGTTTCGTGAATAGCGATTTTGATACTCTTGACTCCAAATCACTTGTCACGCCAATCCCCTACTTCCCGAAATAGCGAAATTCATGCGTGAGTTCACCATCTCCTGTTGATTCTCATCCAATGGCCACTACTCCTCTTGAGCTTCTTAATGCTAAAATACATTCGGCCTTAACCTCCTCACATATCTGCAAGATCCAATGGTCCACAAAAATTCGACACTTCTCCACGAATGAAATTCCACCATCCGATTCTACCCTTGTTAATCTCTTTCACAATTTGAGACTTGGAGTGACCAAGAATTTGGCCTGCACTCCAAGTTCACGATCCTTGAATTCACGAAATGATCCAACGGTTCAAGCCAACCACGATCAATGGCCCATGTTTATTCTGGATCCTAGGGTGGAAAGTTTCTTCATCCACTAACCACCTTGCAACTTCTATCTATCCTACGATCCTCTCAATTTTGCGAGCTCTCCACAGAGAATTCTGACCGTCCGCCTCTACTTCTTCCTATTGGAATTATGTGTGCAAAGGCACTATTCCTCCTAATCTTGAGAACTTGATATAAGTTCTCACCTCCACACACTCCCTGTGCTTGACGAGCCTTCAAATGACTATCTGTCAACACTTTACTCGAGTGTTGGCCTGGTTCACTCCTTGCATAGCTATTTGTCCTCCTTGAGCTTCAACTGCTCGGACCCCAATGGCCTCTATCCCTTTCTCTCCTTGAAGGGATATAAGTGCCCTCTAGAAACTTATGCTCAAACACTCCTTGTTGAGCCTACAGGGTGTCTAGTAACCCTGTGAGTTTCTTCCCTGTGACACTCCTCCTTTCTCTAAACTCAAAATAGAGTTCCTTGGTGCACTCTATGCACTCACTCGATGCCCTCCTGACAGAGCTCTATAGAACGTTCAGTAGTCCTATCTTCTTTCTGTGCCTTCCTCTACACATTTTTACCTCCAAGGTGTTCAACAACCTTTAGAATTATCCCTGAGTCTAAGACTTCCTCTGGTGCACCCTCCTGGCACGTTTCTGTCTAAATTCCATAGAATTCAGAAGTGCACTCTTCTTCACTGGCTTACAGAACCCACAGTGTTCTATCATGCAACCTCTTGCATGAAGCCTCAAAGAACCAGAAATGAAATCAATAAAACCGCAGATAGAAAAATCTATCTATCCCTGCAAATGCACATCTAACATACATCTACAACATATCATAAACACATAAAGACATTCATCAACATACACAGAATAATATGCAGGAAAAACTTATCTGATTGTATTAATATGAGATGCCTCTTTACAATGTGAGCTTGGACTGCAATAGAGTCACGACTTCTTATGTTCTCCCTATCCTCTCTATTCTTCTCTGTGCCTTACTTAAAAGACAAAAAGAATATATTTTTACAAAAGGGGCCTCCTCGAGCGCTTCCCTCCATACTCACCAACTCTCATTAATTACAATGAATTACATTGAATGGGCCATCTAATCCGAATTGGATCTAGATCCCCATCAAACTATTAGCCATTAAGGCGACACCAACTATAGCATGCTCGAAGGCATGGCTTCGGCTCGACCAGCCTTACAAACATTTAATACATTAAATTCAAATTTGAAATTTGAAAGTGAGAGGGATGCGCCTCTCCTCTCCATTGAACGCATGCTGCGTGTGCTAGTTGGTTGGTGCTTGATGACATGGAGTGATGCTCTTGCATCATACTCCTTATATGGAAAAATCATGAGCTCCTTCTCATCAACTTCCAAGCTCTGTTGAAATCGACATGGATCCCAAACTGTTATTTGGAGTTGTCCTGTTCCATTTCCTCGTCGTTGTTGCTGCTACCCTGCTCCTCTTGCAGTATCTTTTCTATCGAGATTCTCCTCATTGACAACTTCTAGTGATGACTTCAAAACTAAAATTCTAATTTCCTCAACTATATCTTCCAACTACTCCAATGGCTAGCTCTCCTCATGCAGTATTCTTTATTGCAATCCCTTTCTATCAATGGGTTGATCAACTCGATCTCCCCTGCTGTCTTTCTCTCCCCTTGTGGCACTAAGTGGCCACCCTACTGTATATTTCAGCTCTACAATATCTTCTCAGCTTCCTCTTTTGACATCTTGACTGTCAGCTCTCCCACTAGCATATATCCAGCTTCCTCCAGTTGCTTCCCAGACTCTAATTTTGCTTCATCTTCTGCTACATGCTTCGGCATTGTAGTCATCATTTGTTCAAATCCCTGTCTAAAATTCCTGAGAAATTCCTCCAAATGATCCTCTGCTAACATTTGCATGAATATCTTCTCATGGCAGTCATTCACTGGTTCTGGATGGTTCAACCAATCCTCTAGCATCTCTAATTCCTTCTCCCATGGAGTGAGCATATTAATTGTGTTCTCCTCTTCTTCTCCTTAGGTAGCTTATGACATCTTCTCCTTCGTCATGATAGTCACCGTTGGATGTTTTTATGTTGTTGTTGCATTGGCAACACACAAGCTGGACTCAACTGGGCTATATGGCAGGAATACCTTTATCCTTCCAATCATCAGAATGCTCTTTTGATCTTCCTTCTCTATCAACTTCCCTCCCTGATATGAACTCACCTCTGAGATCATCTTCTCTGAGACTTTTAGTCAATCTCATCTGCTCTCCCTTGCCCACCTAGCAATATGGGATTTCTACCCTACCCACCTGGCAGTTCACGAGAGCTTCCAGTGATCTCTCCTCCTCATCATCACTAAGATTTATCCCAGCTTCTGGTTCACACACATGAACCACTTCCTCTATGTCTTTGAGGCTTTCAGTGTACCTCAGCCATCCTTTCAACAGTCTTCGTTGTCTTCTCACCAACAATTCTTTGACTAGCCATTTCACCTTTGTTTTCATCGGCCATTCATACACCCATCGTGTTCTTGCACTCTGTTTCATTCGAAATGCAAGCTCCTCCATCCTCACTCTTATTTCGACAATTTCCTTATCCATCTCATCTTTTCCCTTTTGTTGGCAGTCTTCTCTTTGACCACGTCCATGGCCTTCAGTAGCCATATTTTTCCTTCTACCTGCCCTCTTGGAAATTCTGCTACTGTCACTCTACAATTGAGAGCACTTCTAGCATCTCCTACAGTCCACTTGACTGTACCATTTGACTGTTGCATCCCACAACAACCTTCACATTTTACCTGTCTCCTATGGGCTCTTCTTCATCTCGCTTCCTCTTTTTCCTAAAATATATAGGAAAAATCCTACTCTGATACCATAATGGTGGTATCAGACTATATCCTGTATATCCTGCCTGCTATCCAAAAACAAAGATAACAACTTTCTTATGTTCCTCCTTTGCCTCCCTCTTCTTGAAATCTATAGACAGAAGGTGGCTCTAATACCACAACTAACGCAGACCCCCTACCTCTTTCTTGGCAGGGTCCACTGACCTCCCAGTCAAGGATCGTTCTTCCCTCACAACACTGAGCTAGATTGTCTCCTTCGGTCCCTATTGCAACCTCCAATAAAACAATCCACAGGTCCTTCCATGAAAACCCCACCTACGGAAACATGCACCAGGTGCGAGTCTTCACCCCCATGCGACCATGACATTGTGACCTCAGACCACACCAAGAGGCACATTTCGCAAATCGGGACTTCATGAATCCTGATGTAAAGTCTCTTGACTCTTCAATCCTCCAATAGTGAAATGGGGCTCAATGGTGATTAAACCCTGCCCAAATCTCGGTCCATGTGACTTCTTTATTTGTGATCAAAGTCGTACTCCAAAGACACATCGTGTTTCGCGACTTCGGGGTTTTCAACGCAAAGTGCCTCGGCTCCTTGTCCTCAGAATTGTCAAAATGTCAAACCCCGAAAGGGATGGTGAGTGACAAGATCCCCACTTGGGTCTTGTCCACGTGACCTTGTCCTGTGACCTAGGGATAATCCTTGGAACACTTTTGGGTTTCGCGATTCGGAGAATCACGATGCAATGTCTCTCCCTCTCCCTTTCAAATCCACAAAACTCTGAAATATCTGAAGTTCCACTCCAAAAGGAGATCAATGGTTGTGAGAATCCCCTGATCCGATGGTACATATCCTTTTGGATTTTTGCGAACCGAGAATTTGAAACTCTCGACTTCAAATCACTTATCGCGCCAATCCCTGAATTCCCAAAATAGAAAAATTCATGCGTGAGATCACCATCTCCTGTTGATTCTCATCCAACGGCCACTACTCCTCCTGAGCTTCTGAACGCTAAAAGACATTTGGCCTTAACCTCCTCACAGATCTGTAAGATCCAACAGTCCACAGAAATTCGACACTTCTCCACGAAGAAAATTCCATCGTCCGATTCTACCCTTGTTAATCTCTTTTGCGATTCGAGACTTGGAGTGACCAAGAACTTGGCCTGTGCTCCAAGTTCATGATCCTTGAATTCACAAAATGATCCAACGGTTCAAACCATCCACGATCAATGACCCACATTTATTCTGGATCCTAGGGTGGCGAGTTTCTCCATCCACTAACCACCTTACAACTTCTAGCTATCCTATGGTCCTCTCAATTTCACGATTTCTCCACAAAGAATTCTAACCATCCACCACTGCTTCTTCCTATTGGAATTCTGTGTGCAAAGGCACTATTCCTCCTAAGCTTGAGAACTCGAGATAAGTTCACACCTCTGCACACTCCTTGTACTTGACGAGCCTTTAGACGACTGTCTGTCAACACTTCACTAGAGTGTTGGCCTGGTGCACTCCTTGCATAGTTCTTTGTCCTCCTTGAGCTTCAACTGCTCAGACCCCAATGGCCTCTATCCCTTTCTCTCCTTGAAGGGATATAAGTGCCCTCTGGAAACTTATGCTCAAACACTCCTTGCTGAGCCTACAGGGTGTCTAGTAACCCTGTGAGTTTCTTCCTTATGACACTCCTCCTTTATTTAAACTCAAAATAGATTTCCCTGGTGTGCTCTATGCACTCGATCGATGCCCTCTTGATAGAGATCTATAGAATGTTCAATAGTCCTGTATTTTTTCTGTGCCTTCCTCTACACATTTTTACCTCCAAGGTGTACAAAAACCTTGATGTTTCTCCCTAAGTCTAAAACTTCCTCTGGTGCACCCTCCTGGCACGTCTCTGTCTAAATTCCACAGAATTCAGATGTGCATTCTTCTTCATTGTCTTACAGAACCCGCAGTGTTCTATCATGCAACCTCTTACATGAAGCCTCAAAGAACCATATGTGAAATCAATAAACTTACAGATAGAAAAATCTATCTATCCTTGGAAATGCACATCTAACATAAATCTACAACATATCATAAACACATAAAGACATTCATCAACATACATAGAATAATATGCAGGAAAAACTTCTCTAATTGTATTAATATGAAATGCCTCTTTACAATGTGAGCTCGGACTACAACAGAGTCAGGGCTTCTTATCTTCTCCCTATCCTCTCTATTCTTCTCTATGCCTTACTTAAAAAACAAAAAGAAGATCTTTTTACAAAAGTGGGCTCCTCGAGCGCTTCCCTCCATCCTCACCAACTCTCATTAATTACAATGAATTACATTGAATGGGCCATCTAATCCAAATTGGATCTAGATCCCCATCAACCTGTCAGCCATTAAGGCGAAACCAACTATAGCATGCTCGAAGGCATGGCTTCGGCTCGACCATCCTTACAAACATTTAATATATTAAATTCAAATTTTAAATTTGAAAGTGAGAGGGTTGCACCTCTCCTCTCCATTGAATGTGTGCTGGATGTGCTAGTTGGATGGTGCTTGATGATGTGGAGTGATGCTCCTGCATCATACTCCTCAGCTGGAAAAATCATGAGCTCCGGCTCATGAGCTTCCAAGCTCTATTGAAATCCACCCAGATCCCAAACTATTATTTGGAGTTGTCCTGCTCCATTTCCTCCCCGCTGTTGTTACTGCCCTGCTACTCTTGCAGGATCTTTTCTATCCAGTTTCCCCTCACTGACAACTTCCAGTGCTGACTTCAACATTAGCCTTCTAATTTCCTCAAATACATCTTCCAACTGCTCCAATGGTTGGATCTCCTCGTGCAATATTCTCTATTGCACTCCCTTTCTATCAACGGGTCGATCAACTCGATCTCCCATGTTGTCTTTCTCTCCCCTTGTGGCACTAAGTGGCCACTCTGCTGTAGATTTCATCTCTACAGTCTCATCTCATCTTCCTCTTCTGATAACTTGACTATCAGCTCTCTTACTAGCATATATCTAGCTTCCTCCAGCTGCTTCCCAGACTGTAATTTTGCTTCATCTTCTGATGCATGCTTCATCACTGCAATCATCATTTGTTCAACTCCCTGGCTGAAATTCTAGAGAAATTCCTCCAAATTCTCCTCTCCTAACATCTGCATGACTATTTGCTCATGGTAGTCATTTACTAGTTATGGATGGTTCAACCAATCCTCTATCATCTCTAAATCCTTCTCCCATCGAGTGAGCATCTTAATTGTGTTCTCCTCTTCTTCTCCTTGGGTATCTTCTAACATCTTCTCCTTCATCATGACATTCACCGCTGGCTATCTTTCTGTTGTTGCTTCATTGGCAACACACATGTTGGCTTCAACTTGGCTATATGGAAGGAATACCTTTATCCCTCCAATCATCAGAATGCTCTTTTGATCTTCCTTCTCTATCAATTGTCCTTGCTAATATGAACTCACCTCTGAGCTCATCTTCTCTATTAGCTCCTCTCGCTGATCCAAACTCATCCCTGAGTTCATGAGACTTTTAGTCAATCTCATCTGCTCTCCCTTGCCCACCTGGCAATATGAGATTTCTGCCCTGCCCACCCGGCAGTTCACGAGATTTTCCAGTGATCTCTCCTCCTCCTCATCAATGAGATTTCTCCCAGCTTATGGTTCACACACATGAACCCCTTCCTCTATGTCTTTGAGGATTTCAATGTACCTTATCCATATTTTCAACAGCCTTCGTTGTCTTCTGGCCAACAATTCTTTGACTAGCCATTTCACCTTTGTTTTCATGGGCCATTCATACACCCATCATGTTCTTGCACTCTATTTCATTCGAAATTCAATCTCCTCCATCCTCTCTCTTATCTCGGTGATTTCCTTATCCATCTCATCTTTTCCCTTTTGTTGGCAGTCTACTCTTCGACCACGTCCATGGCCTTCAATAGCCATATTATGCCTTCTACCTACCCTCTTGGCAAGTCTATTGTTGTCACTCTGCAACTGAGAACACTTCCAACATCTCCTACAGTCCACCTGACTATACCATTTAACTTTTTCATCCCACAACAACCTTCACCTTTTACCTGTCTCCTACAGACTCTTCTTCATCTCGCTTCCTCTTTTTCTTGAAATATATGGGCAAGATCCTGCTCTGATACCACAATGGTGGTATCAGACTATATTCTGTATCTCCTGCCTGCTATCTGAAAACAAATATAACAACTTTCTTTTGTTCCTCCTTTTCCTCCCTCTGCTTGAAATCTATAGACAAAAAGTGGCTCTGATACCACAACTGACGGAGACTCCCCTACCTCTGCCTCGGAAGGGTCCGCTAAACTCTTGGTCAAGGATCGTTCTTCCTTCACAACACTGAGATAGATTAGCTCCTTCGGTCCCTATTGCAACCTCCAATAAAACAATCCACAGGTCCTTCCATGAAAACCCCACCTGCACAAACATGCACCAGGTGTGAGTCTTCACCCCCACGCAACCATGATGTTGTGACCTCAGACCACACCAAGAGGCACCTTTTGCAAATCAGGACTTCACGAATCCTGATGTCGAGTCTCTTGACTCTTCAATCCTCGAATGTTGAAATGGGGCTTAGCGGTGATTAACCCCTACCAAAATCTTGGTCCATGTGACTGCTTTCTCTGTGACCACAACCCTACTCCAAAGACACATCGCATTTCACGACTTCGGGGTTTTCAACGCAAAGTGCCCTGGCTCCTTGTCCTCAAAATTGTTGAAATGTTGAACCCCAAAAGGGCTGGCGAGTGACAAACTCCCCGGTTGGGTATTGTCTATGTGACCCTATCCCATGACCTAGGGATACTCCTTGGAACGCTTTTGGGTTTCAGGATTCGAAGAATCGTGATGCAATGTCTCTTCCTCTCCCTTTCAAATCCCCGAAACTCTGAAGTCTCCGAAGTTCCACTCCAAAAGGAGATCAATGACTATGAGCATCCCCTAATTCGATGGTCCAGATATTTTCAGAGTTTCATGAATTGGGATTTTGAAACTCTCGACTCCAAATCACTTGTCATGACAATCCCCAAATTCCCAAAATAGCGAAATTCATCCGCGAGATCACCATCTCCTGTTGATTCTCATCCAATGGCCATTACTCCTCCTAAGCTTCTGAACACCTAAAGGAGTTCGACCTTAACCTCCTCACAGATATGAAAGATTCAATGGTCCACGAAAATTTGGCACTTCTCCACGAAGAAAATTCCACCATCCGATTCTACCCTTGTTAATATCTTTCATGATTCGAGACTTGGAGTGACCAAGAATTTGGCCTGTGCTCCAAGTTCACGATCCCTGAATTCAAGAAATGATCCAATGGTTCAAACCAACCATGATCAATGACCCACATTTATTCTGGATCCTAGGGTGGCGAGTTTCTCCATCCACTAACCACCTTGCAACTTTTGTCTATCCTACGGTCCTCTCGATTTCGCGAGTTCTCCACAGAGAATTCTGACTATCCACCTCTGCTTCTTCCTATTGGAATTATGTGCGCAAATGCACTATTCCTCCTAAGCTTGAGAAATTGAGATAATTTTTCACCTCCACACACTCCCTGTTCTTAACGAGCCTTCAGATGACTGTCTATCAACACTTCACTCGATTGTTGGTTTGGTGCACTCCTTGCATAGTTCTTTGTCCTCCTTGAGCTTCAACTGCTTGGACCCCAATGGCCTCTGTCCCTTTCTCTCCTTGAAGGGATATAAGTGCCCTTTGGAAAATTATGCTCAAACACTCCTTGCTAAGCCTACAGGGTGTCCAGTAACCCTGTGAGTTTCTTCCTCATGACATGCCTCCTTTCTCTAAACTCAAAATAGAGTTCCTTGGTGCGCTCTATGCACTCGCTCGATGCCCTCTTGGAAGAGCTCTACAAAATGTTCAGTAGTCTTGTCTTCTTTTTGTGCCTTCCTCTACACATTTTTACCTCCAAGGTGTTCAACAACATTGAGGTTTCTCCCTGAGTCTAATACTTCCTTTGGTGCACCCTCCTGGCACGTCTCTGTCTAAATTCCATAGAATTCATAGGTGCACTCTTCTTCACTGGCTTACAGAATCCGTAGTGTTCTGTCATGAACTCTCTTGCATAAAGCCTCAAAGAACCAGACATGAAATTAGTAAACCTGTAGATAGAAAAATCTATCTATCCCTGCAAATGCACATCTAACATACATCTACAACATATCATAAACACATAAAGACATTCATCAACATACATAGAATAATATGCAGGAAAAACTTCTCTGATTGTATTAATATGAAATGTCTCTTTACAATGTGAGCTTGGACTGCAATAGAGTCACATCTTCTTGTATTCTCCCTATCCTCTCTATTCTTCTCTACACCTTACTTAAAAATAAAAAAGAATATCTTTTTACAAAAGGGGGCTCCTCGAGCGCTTCCCTCCATCCTCGCCAACTCTCATTAATTACAATGAATTACATTGAATGCGCCATCTAATCCGAATTGGATCTAGATCCCCATCAACTTGTCAGCCATTAAGGAGACACCAACTATAGCATGCTTGAAGGCATGGCTTTGGCTCGACCAACCTTACAAACATTTAATACATTAAATTCAAATTTGAAATTTGAAAGTGAGAGGGTTGCGCCTCTCCTCTCCATTGAATACGTGTTGGGTGTGCTGGTTGGCTGGCGCTTGATGATGTGGAGTGATGCTCTTGCATCATTAGTTAAACTAAATTCAAAGGGATGATAGTGTCCACTTGTGTTTTTTTGTCTTTGTATTAAGGGTCTACAATCCAAGGGAAAGCTCACCTGTTGTCATGGGGAATATTTTCATAATAGAAATTGGTGACCTCACTACGGAAGGACATTGACTTGTAGTTCCTTGGATCTTCTGAGGTTTTTCCACCTTAAGATATTATTTTTTGTTTGTTTCTTATCTACTTCCCTTTCTCTCTTATTCATTGAAGATTTCACA
>JZKD02S1048834.1:0-13311 GCA_000966675.3 Picea glauca | reverse complement strand
AGGATAATGTAAGTAAAATAGCTGAAGTACCAAAGTCAACGAGAACTATTCAACGTGCAAATAAAATCCAATCATCCGATCTAGTTTGGCGAAAGATACTTTAGAAGGTCGAAAGAATGTAGAGGTTGAAAGTTTCAAACGCCGAATTTCCGAAGTCAACAAGAATTGTTCATTGTGCAAATGATAGATCAACCATCCGATTTACTTCGAAGAAATCTGCTTCGGGAAATTTGAAAGGTTGCGAAGACCTGAAGGGCGAAGTCTCGAAGAGCCGAAGGGAAAAGTCCCGAAGACCTGAAGTGGACATAAGTCATTTGATCTGAAGATAACTTCGGGACTATTCTCAAACGTTGATCATACTATAGTGAAAGTTGAGGCTTGAGAATTTTGAAGTTTGGAGATGCGAAAGGATCACAATCGTTGATCCGAAAGGGACACGCGTCAGTGGATTGTTAGCTCTGGGAAAAGGGTGATAGAGATAAAGTTGAGAATTGAAATCTCCGAAGTCCGGAGACCTAAAGGAGATATCGACCGTTGATCCAGAAAGGGGACACATGATTGTTGATCTAGTTGTCGATTGAGAAGGATAGGTGTTAGTGGATCATTGACTCCGAAATATTAACATAGAGAGGAGAGAAAGGTTTGAGAGTTGAAATTCCCAGAGCCTGGATCACGAAGTAAATCACAACCATTGATTTAAGAAGGTTAGATATGATCCATCAGTTCAGGAACACCATCAAGATTGTGAGATCGACAGTTCCATTGAATTGTGGGGATTAAAGGTGTGCAAAATTTAAAATGTTGAAGGCAGGCCGCAATCGAATCCACGGTTTTGGAGAAATGACATGTGGAGCTCTGTGGTGAATTGTGGGGGGAAAAGTGGGTTGGCCTCAAACCACCTTTGGACGCGCTCGCAATCGCATGGTTACATGAGATCATCGCCCAAGGTCATATTGAGAAAGAGAGCTAACACTCACTAGACCAAGATCGGGAAGCACCCTTTGTATAGGCGTTTGGTCACAACCATGGTCACATCAGCGAAGGTTAAGGGAGGAGCTAGCACGTCGCTAGACTCCACCTCAGAATTTCAGGAGTTGGGAGAATCAAGGTGACTCGTAGCATAAAATCCAAAACTCAAAGTCACAAAGCGCCTTTTGGATAGGCTTCTGACCACAGCTCGTGGTCACGTGAAAGGAAGGGACTTATCCATAAAATCTAGCGCCCACTGTGATTTTTTCTCAGGAAGGGAAAATGCGCTAAAGGGATGAGCGCATGGAGGTTCTCTCTGTAATTGCCAGAACATAGTGATTGTATCTTCCAGAGAATTCAAAGAGCTTCAGGGTGATCGCCAGAGGAGCTGAAGAGTCTCGAGGTAATTTCCAATGGAATGAAGACTCATCATAGTGACAGTTGACAAATGGAAAAGTGTCGAAGACTGTAACTGCCAGAGAAGCCAAGAATCTCAGGATAACAACCACTGATGAAGAACAAACTCAGTATAATTTCTAGAGAGGATGAAGAGCTATGTGTATTATCTAGCAGAGTACTTGTAATGATAAATATATGCATAACAAAGAAGATATGGTTTCTTTTTTTGATATTTATTCATGCGGGAAGAAGCAGGATGTGCACAAAAGTTGAAGCACACAAAAGAGGCGTAGCGTAGAGAATGGAAATGGTGCACAGAGCATAAAATGTAGAAGAAAGACATATAACAAAATGCACATCTAAGAGATGAAGATAAATCCAAGGTGCTCATGCAGAGATAGAGCAGAAGAACATAAATCGTAAAAAGATGTGAGTAGGAAGACACTGATGCAGGCAGAGAAGAGTAGTGTAGTAGAACAATGATGAGACTGGTAAGTCATTGATAAATACTGTATCACTGTAATAAATTTCAGTAACAAAGATTTATATCTTAGGGTGGTAGGGTGGTGCTAGGGAGGACTGTTTTCCTTAGGGTTTCAAGTGGGTGCTTGAACATAGGGAGTTGTAGCTTCCATTTGGTTGCAGCCAGAAAAACCAGGGTGGTAGGGTGGTGCAAGGGAGAACTATTGTTCTCTATTATACATGTTGGTTCTTGTGTAACTGGAAGTTGGTGTTGGAACACTTAGGGAGTTGGTTCTTTGATGTAGGAGCATCTCTCCAAGTTAGCTAGCCAGCCAGCCAAATATGTCAGCGCGTGCATTCAAGGCTGAAGAGAGGCGCAACCCTCATCTTCAATTTTGAATTTGAATGTAAATTAAATGTTTAGGCTGTTGAGCCATAGAGCCGTGATTTTGTGTAGGCACTAGAGTAGGTAGGCCTTTAATGTTTGTAAGGCTGAGATCTAGATCT
This sequence comes from Picea glauca, assembly GCA_000966675.3. Lineage (NCBI taxonomy): Eukaryota > Viridiplantae > Streptophyta > Pinopsida > Pinales > Pinaceae > Picea > Picea glauca. Next base: position 10,974 of record JZKD02S1048834.1, on the reverse strand, counting down.
GATGCTGGACTAAACAACCCATTCAATGTAATTGAATAGGGTAGGTAGATTAGAGGGAAGAGCTCGAAGATCCCCCTCAGGTAAAAAGATATGGGAGGATCTAATTTGGTAGGAAGAGCAAGAATAAAATAGAAAAAAATATCTGTGAGTAGGGGAGAAGAAGAGAGGAGCCGAGACCTTGTTACAGGCTATGCTCAGGAACACCTTTGTAAACAGGCATTTTCCATTTTAATACAAACAATAGCAGTTTTTCCTGCATGTATTTCTGTGTTATGTGGATGTCTTGGTGTGTTCTATTTTATGCTGTGAATTTATGCTGTAGATGTATGTTAGGCATTTGTAGGAGTGTGTTTGATTTTCAGGCTTGAGGTTCTTTGTGGTTTCATGCCAGGAGGGCGTGATAGAGTACTGCGGTATCTGAATACCAGTGCACTGAAGCACTTCTGAACTCTGTGGATTCAGGCAAAGACGTGCCAGGTGGGCACATGAACTGGAATAATCAACTCAGGAGAAAGACCTCAAGGTTGTTGAATACCTTGGAGGCAAGGCTGTGGAAAAGAACATAGTTGCAGACAAAATCTCTGAGGAGTTCTGTAAAGCTTTGCCAAGTGGACAGTGAGCAAATGCACATTAATGCATTGAGAAGAACTCCGCTGTGAGTTCAAGGAGAACCAAAATCACTGAGGATTCTGAGAGCTCTGCCAAGTGGGCATTGAGTAGGTTCATAGGTGCACAAAATAGTACATAACTGTTGGATGTTCTGTGAGACGACACTCTGCCAGGAGGGCATTGAGACAGTGTGCAGGTTGGCACAGAGAAGAAGAGAACTTTGTCGAGTTCTGTAATTTGAAGGAAGAATCCAATTAGGGATCTTCGTAGGGTTGCTGAACACCCTGAAAGACTCCGCAAGAGGTTGCTTGAGCAAAGGATAGTCATGAGGGTATTCCAAATTCTCCATTTGAGGGAGAAAGAAGAAGGATTTATTTCCTTAAGGGGTCTGAGTATCTGGAGAAGCTCATAAGAGATAGAACTTTAGTGCGTGAAGACTCTGTAGGAGCGTAGGCATCAAAATCCTTTGAGGATTTGAGAGAAGAAGCTCAGGAGAAATAGTGTTGTGGAGCAGCAGAAGGAGCGCACAGAAGAGGAGATCGTGAGCCATTGGATCTCTCTCAGATACCCGTTAACCATTGGATCAGGTGAAGACGAGTGAAGTTTAGTCTCTGGAGTGTGCATAGAAGATCGGTGGAACGGACGGTGGAGACACTTCATCAAGAAGTGTCGAAACCTCGTCAGCTGTTGGATCTGACTGGAGTTGCACGAGGTTTAAGCCTTCGTGAACAGAGAGGAGAAAGTCTTGAAAGGCATTGGCGCATCGGGATTTCAGCCATAGGGATATCAAAAATCTTGAAGACAGGGGATCGAAGATCTCCATGGTGAAAATCCTAGAATCAATCTGAGTCATCCATCTATTGAGGAAAGGTGATAGGAATCGAGAACCCGTCGGTATTTCGGCTACCGGGGTTTTAAGTTGACAGAGGGATTGTGTCATCGAGGAATCGCAAGTCGCAAAATCCTGAGAGTTAATCAGGATTGTCCATCTTGAGGGGACGCGTGGTGAAGATCTAAGATCTCAGGAAAAGTCTCGAAAGGGAAGAGTCCATCGGAGGTTCGAGACTCAGAAAATTGGAAGTTCTGTGGACAAGAGATCGGGTAAATCCATGTTGGAAACCCCGAAACCGGTCTGAGTCATCCATCAGTTGGGACACGTGGCGAAGATCGGGAGCCATCGAAATTTTGGAGTTCGGGATCTTGGGAATCAAGAGGACAAGATTTCAGAGCATTTTAGTAGCGAAAACTCTGAAATCGCGAGAAGCGATCAGGACCGTCCATCATAGGAGTATGCGTGGAAACAATCGAAGCATTCGAGAAATTTCTCGAAAGGAAAGTCATCCATCGACATTACGGGATTCGGGATATCGGGGATCCCATGGACAAGAAGTCCATACATTTCGAAAACACGAAGTCCGAAATCCTGATAAGGTGGAAAGCTCCGCTGTGGGGCCAGCTGACGTCATATCAAGATATCGGGGATTCCGANGTCACATCAGCGAAGGTTAAGGGAGGAGCTAGCACGTCGCTAGACTCCACCTCAGAATTTCAGGAGTTGGGAGAATCAAGGTGACTCGTAGCATAAAATCCAAAACTCAAAGTCAAAAAGCGCCTTTTGGATAGGCTTCTGACCATAGCTCATGGTCATGTGAAAGGAAGGGACTTATCCATAAAATCTAGCGCCCACTGTGATTTTTTCTCAGGAAGGGAAAATGCGCTAAAGGGATGAGCGCATGGAGGTTCTCTCTGTAATTGCCAGAACAGAGTGATTGTATCTTCCAGAGAATTCAAAGAGCTTTAGGGTGATCGCCATAGGAGCTGAAGAGTCTCGAGGTAATTTCCAATGGAATGAAGACTCATCATAGAGACAATTGACAAATGGAAAAGTGTCGAAGACTGTAACTGCCAGAGAAGCCAAGAATCTCAGGATAACAACCATTGATGAAGAACAAACTCAGTATAATTTCTAGAGAGGATGAAGAGCTATGTGTATTATCTAGTAGAGTACTTGGAATGATAAATATATGCATAACAAAGAAGAGATGGTTGCTTTTTTTGATATTTATTCATGCGGGAAGAAGCAGGATGTGCACAGAAGTTGAAGCACACAAAAGAGGTGTAGCGTAGAGAATGGAAATGGTGCACAGAGCATAAAATGTAGAAGAAAGACATAGAACAAAATGCACATCTAAGAGATGAAGATAAATCCAAGGTGCTCATGCAGAGACAGAGTAGAATAACATAAATCGTAAAAATATGTGAGTAGGAAGACACTGATGCAGGCAGAGAAGAGTAGTGTAGTAGAACAATGATGAGACTGGTAAGTCATTGATAAATACTGTATCACCGTAATAAATTTCAGTAACAAAGATTTATATCTTAGGGTGGTAGGCTGGTGCTAGGGAGGACTATTTTCCTTAGGGTTTCAAGTGGGTTCTTGAACATAGGGAGTTGTAGCTTCCATTTGGTTGCAGCCAGAAAAACCAGGGTGGTAGGGTGGTGCAAGGGAGAACTATTGTTCTCTATTATACATGTTGGTGCCTGTGTAACTGGAAGTTGGTGTTGGAACACTCAGGGAGTTGGTGCTTTGATGTAGGAGCATCTCTCCAAGTTAGCTAGCCAGCCAGCCAACCATGTCAGCGCATGCATTCAAGGCTGAAGAGAGGCGCAACCCTCATCTTCAATTTTGAATTTGAATGTAAATTAAATGTTTAGGCTGTTGAGCCATAGAGCTGTGCCTTTGTGCAGGCACTAGAGTAGGTAGGCCTTTAATGTTTGTAAGGCTGAGATCTAGATCTGATGCTGGACTAAACAACCCATTTAATGTAATTGAATAGGGTAGGTATATTAGAGGGAAGAGCTCGAAGAGCCCCCTCAGGTAAAAAGATATGGGAGGATATCATTTGGTAGGAAGAGAAAGAATAAAATAGAAACAAATCTCTGCGAGTAGGGAAGCAGAAGAGAGGAGCCAAGACCTTGTTACAGGCTATGCTCAGGAACACCTTTGTAAACAGGCATTTTCCATTTTAATACAAACAATAACAGTTTTTCCTGCATGTATTTCGGTGTTATGTGGATGTCTTGGTGTGTTCTATTTTATGCTGTGAATTTATGATGTAGATGTATGCTAGGCATTTGTAGGAGTGTGTTTGATTTTCAGGCTTGAGGTTCTTTGTGGTTTCATGCCAGGAGGGCGTGACAGAGTACTGCGGTCTCTGAATACCAGTGCACTAAAGCACTTCTGAACTCTGTGGATTCAGGCAAATACGTGCCAGGTGGGCACAGGAACTGGAATAATCAACTCAAGAGAAAGACCTCAAGGTTGTTGAATACCTTGGAGGCAAGGATGTGGAAAAGAACACAGTTGCAGACAAAATCTATGAGGAGTTCTGTAAATCTCTGCCAAGTGGACAGTGAGCAGATGCACATTAATGCATTGAGAAGAACTCCGCTGTGAGTTTAAGGAGAACCAGAATCACTGAGGATTCTGAGAGCTCTGCCAAGTGGGCATTGAGTAGGTGCATAGGTGCACAAAAGAGTACATAACTGTTGGATGTTCTGTGAGAAGACACTCTGCCAGGAGGGCATTGAGACAGTGTGCAGGTTGGCACAGAGAAGAAGAGAACTTTGTCGAGTTCTGTAATTTGAAGGAAGAATCCAATTAGGGATCTTCATAGGGTTGTTGAACACCCTAAAAGACTCCGCAAGAGGTTTCTTGAGCAAAGGATAGTCATGAGGGTATTCCAAATTCTCCATTTGAGGGAGAAAGAAGAAGGATTTATTTCCTTAAGGGGTCTGAGTATCTGGAGAAGCTCATAAGAGATAGCACTTTAGTGCGCGAAGACTCTGTAGGAGCGTAGGCATCAAAATCCTTTGAGGATTCGAGAGAAGAAGCTTAGGAGGAATAGTGTTGTGGAGCAGCAGAAGGAGCGCACAGAAGAGGAGATCATGAGCCATTGGATCTCTCTCAGATACCCGTTAACCGTTGGATCAGGTGAAGACGAGTGAAGTTTAGTCTCTGGAGTGTGCATAGAAGATCGGTGGAACGGACGGTGGAGACACTTCATCAAGAAGTGCCGAAACCCCGTCAGCTATTGGATCTGACTGGAGTTGAACGAGGTTTAAGCCTTCGTGAACAGAGAGGAGAAGGTCTTGAAAGGCATTGGCGCATCGGGATTTCAGCCATAGGGATATCAAAAATCTTGAAGACAGGGGATCGAAGATCTCCATGGTGAAAATCCTAGAATCAATCTGAGTCGTCCATGTATTGAGGAAAGGTGATAGGAATCGAGAACCCGTCGGTATTTCGGCTACCGGGGTTTTAAGTTGACAGAGGGATTGTGTCATCGAGGAATCGCAAGTCGCAAAATCCTGAGAGTTAATCAGGATTGTCCATCTTGAGGGGACGCGTGGTGAAGATCTAAGATCTCAGGAAAAGTCTCGAAAGGGAAGAGTCCATCGGAGGTTCGAGACTCAGAAAATTGGAAGTTCTGTGGACAAGAGATCGGGTAAATCCATGTTGGAAACCCCGAAACCGGTCTGAGTCATCCATCAGTTGGGACACGTGGCGAAGATAGGGAGCCATCGAAATTTTGGAGTTCGGGATCTTGGGAATGAAGAGGACAAGATTTCAGATCATTTTAGCAGCGAAAACTCTGAAATCGCGAGAACCAATCAGGACCGTCCATCATAGGAGTACGCGTGGCAACAATCGAAGCATTCGGGAAATTTCCCGAAAGGAAAGTCATCCATCGGCATTACGGGATTCGGGATATCGAGGATCCCATGGACAAGAAGTCCATACATTTTGAAAACACAAAGTCCGAAATCCTGATAAGGTGGAAAGCTCCGCTGTGGGGCCAGCTGACATCATATCGAGATATTGGGGATTCCGAGGACAAAGTGTCCATGCATTTCTACATTTGAAAGTTCGAAACCCCGAAAGGAGATAAGGCTGCGGTCTTATTAGGACTAGTCATATGGAATAGGGTATAGCCAGGAGGGGCTAAGGCGAGAAAGGTCATATCGGGAAATCCGGATTCGGAGGATCGGGAATCCCGAGGACATATGCGTTTCATCATTTGAAATCCCGAAACCTCGAAAGGGACTGCGCTCATATAAGGGAGGTCATATGGGCAAAAGGTCTAGCCCACGGGGCTAACCAAAGTTAAAGGCCATTTCGGGAAATAAGTAAATCGAAGATCATGGACTCAAGAGGACAGAGAAATCTTGACATCGAGGATCAAAAAATCTCGAAACCTGAAAGTATATCTTTCCTATTGAGGAAGAGGTAGTGGTCGGAGTGCAGAAGACCGTGGGGAAATTAAGGACCTGTGGATCGGGTTTTTAACAAAGATTCCACTAAGGAATCGAAAGAGCCACTTTGGCTCAGGCAGATAGATGAATGATCCTTAAGACCGGGAGGTCAGTGCAGAGACCTTTGTCGAGGCAGAGAAAGAGGGTGCGTCTACGTCAGTATGGTATTAGAGCTTTGAATCTTGTCTATACATTTCAGGCAAGAGAAGCAAGAGGAAAAAGAGCACTCTGATACACTGCGTCAGTATGGTATCAAAGCACGGATTTTGTCTATACATTGCAGGGACAGAAGGAGGAAAAGGAGAAAGATAGAGAGCTAGAGACTCTGTGACAATTGTTTGCAGGTAGGAAACAATCAAGAAGACAATCAACATGACTATAGGATGAAGCTGGAAACACTCGGGGTAGAGAGTGACAGCAATAGGTTTTCTAGGAGAGCAGACATAGACAACAACATGGCTACTGAAGGCCATAAGTATGATGGGATGAAAAGCCCAGAGCTGATGAGAACAACCGAAAGGGGGAAATAAATTGCCGACATTAGGGCAAGAATAGAAAAAATTGCATTGCAGATGCATCAGAATACCAAGCCGAGATGGGTATATGAATGGCCCATGAAGAAGCCGAAGATAAATTGGCCAGTCAAGGGGTTGATGGCTAGAAGACAACGTAGGCTGTTAAGAGGATGGTTGAGGCATGCTGAAAACCTCAATGGACCTGAGGAAATGGTTCATATATGTGAACCGGAGATTGAGAGAGATCTCGGTGAAGAGAATAAAATGGGATCAACTGAAGATCTCAAGAACTGCCAGGAAGGCAGAGAGGAAATTCCATTTTTCTAGGTGGGCAATGAGTTGAGATCACTACAGGATCTCAGAGACTGTCATGAGGACAGCCAAGGGATTTCACATTTCCATCTGGGCAATGAAATGAGGTCGCTGCGGGATCTCGAAGACTGCCAAGAGGGTAGTGGAAGCATCTAAAATTGTCAGGTGGGAAGAGATGAGCATTCAAGACTATCTGAAAGTCTCATGGACTTAGAGGTGAGTTCAATTCAGCAAGGGGTGTTGATGAAGATGGGATCAGTTGATCTCATAATCTGCCAGGAGGGCAGTGAACAGATCCCATATTGCCAGGTGGGCAGGGATGAGCAGATGAGACTATCGGAGGGCTTCATAAATTCAGAGATGGATTTGGATCAGCAGGTGCAGCTAACAGAAGAGGAGGATCTGAAGGACCTTCTGATGATTGGGGGAATTAAGATATTCCTACCATTTTCATGAGAGGAGACAAAAATCTATGTTGCAGGTGCGACAACAACAGAGGGACAACTAGCTGAGACTGTCAGGGAAAAAGAAAAATTGGAGCAGGTGTTTGAGACTTCCCAAGAAGAAGAAGGAGAGGAAAATGAGCATTCTGAGGAATGGCTCAACATATTCAGCTGGGAAGATGAGGGAGCTATAGAACTGAAGCTGACAGCAAAATAAGCAGAAAGGGATGATGAGCAATTCGAGGAAAGGCTCAATATTTTTAGCCAGGAGACTGAAAAGACTGCAACCTGGGAGTTTGCAGAAGAAGAAGAAGAAGAAGAAGAAGCATACAACATTTGATTTACTGATCTATGGGAACAAATTGAAGCTCTGGATAGAAGGGTGAAGGTGTAGAGCATGAACATACAACAGGTGAGGTTGGAAGAAGATGAAGAAGAAGGCATGGGAGATCACAGTGATCTGCCCATTTGCAGAAATTTTTTGCAGCTGAGGAGACTGCATGAATAGGGCCAACTATTTGAGCAGCTGGATGAAGTGATCGACATGATCAGAGAGTTGATGATTCAGTTAGTAGAAACTATCAGCAAGGAGAGGCTGAGAAGAAGGAAGGAATCATCAGCAACAACACAGAAGCAACGACAACATCAGGGAGATGGAGCAGATGAACAACTCCAGAGATTTCTTTGGGATCTAGGAGGATTTCAACAGCTGAGATGGGAAGCTCATGAGTAGGAGCTCATGAATTTTGTAGCTGAGGAGTATGATGCAAGAGCATCTCTCCAAGTCAGCCAGCCAACCAGCCAGCCATGTCAGCGCATGCATTCAAGGCTGAAGAGAGGCGCATACCTCATATTCAATTTTAAATTTGAATGTAAATTAAATGTTTAGGCTGTTGAGACATAGAGCTGTGCCTTTGTGCAGGCATTAGAGTAGGTAGGCATTTAATGCTTGTAAGGATAAGATATAGATCCGATGCTGGACTAGAAAACCCATTCAATGTAATTGAATAGGGTAGGTAGATTGGAGGGAAGAGCTCGAAGATCCCCCTCAGGTAAAAAGATTTGGGAGGATGTCATTTGGTAGGAAGAGAAAGAATAGAATAGAAAAAAATATTTGCGAGTAGGGGAGTAGAAGAGAGGAGTCGAGACCTTGTTACAGGCTGTGCTCAGGAACAACTTTGTAAACAGACATTTTCCATTTTAATACAAATAGTAGCAGTTTTTCCTGCATGTATTTCTGTGTTATGTGGATGTCTTGGTGTGTTCTATTTTATGCTATGAATTTATGCTGTAGATGTATGCTAGGCATTTGCAGAAGTGTGTTTGATTTTCAGGCTTGAGGTTCTTTGTGGTTTCATGCCAGGAGGGCATGACAGAGTACTGCGGTCTCTGAATACCAGTGCACAAAATCACTTCTAAACTCTGCGGATTCAGAAAAAGACGTGTCAGGTGGGCACATGAATTGGAATCATCAACTCAGGAGAAAGACCTCAAAGTTGCTGAATACCTTGGAGGCAAATCTGTGGAAAAGAACATAGTTGCAGATAGAATCTCTGAGGAGTTCTGTAAAGCTCTGCCAAGTGGATAATGAGCATATGCACAGTGATGCATTGAGAAGAACTCCGTTGTGAGTTCAAGGAGAACCAAAATCACTGAGGATTCTAAGAGCTCTGCCAAGTGGGCATTGAGTAGGTGCATAGGTGCATAGAAGAGTACATAACTGTTGGATGTTCTGTGAGAAGACACTCTTCCAGGAGGGCATTGAGGCAGTGTGCAGGTTGGCACAGAGAAGAAGAGAACTGTGTCGAGTTCTGGAATTTGAAGGAAGAGTCCAATTAGGGATCTTCATAGGGTTACTGAACACCCTGAAAGACTCCGCAAGAGGTTGCTTGAGTAAAGGATAGTCAGGAGGGTATTCCAAATTCTCCATCTGAGGGAGAAAGAAGAAGGATTTATTTCCTTAAGGGGTCTGAGTATCTGGAGAAGCTCAGAAGAGATAACACTTTAGTGCACGAAGACTCTGTAGGAGTGCAGAGGTCAAAATCCTTTGAGGATTCGAGAGAAGAAGCTCAAGAGGAATAATGTTGTGGAGCAGCAGAAGGAGCACACAGAAGAGGATATCATGAGCCATTGGATCTCTCTCAGATGCCCATTAACCATTGGATCGGGTGAAGACACGCGGAGTTTAGTCTCTGGAGTGTGCGTAGAAGATCGGTGGAATGGACGGTGGAGACACTTCATCAAGAAGTGATGAAACCCCATCAGCTGTTGGATCTGACTGAAGTTGCACGAGGTTTAAGCCTTCATGAACAGAGAGGAGAAAGTCTTGAAAGACATTGGCGCATCGGGATTTCATCCATCGGGATATCGAAAATCTCAAAGACAGGGGATCGGAGATATCCATGGTGAAAATCCTAGAATCAATCTGAACCGTCCATCTATTGAGGACAGGTGGCAGGAATCGAGAACCCGTCGGTATTTCGGCTACCGGGGTTTTGAGTTGACAGAGGGATTGTCTCATTGGGGAATTGCAAGTCGTGAAATCCTGAGAGTTAATCAGGGCCGTCCATATTGAGGGGATGCGTGGCGAAGATCTAAGATATTAGGAAAAGTCCCGAAAGGGAATAGTCCATCAGAGGTTCGGGACTCAGCAAATCGAAAATTTTGTGGACAAGAGATCGGGTAAATCCATGTTGGAAACCCCACAACGAATCTGAGTTGTCCATTAGTTGGGACACATGGCGGAGATTGGGAGCCATCGACATTTTGGAGTTCAGGATCTTGGGAATCAAGAGGACAAGATTTCAGAGCATTTTAGCAGCGAAAACTCCGAAATCATTTGAAGCGATCAGGACTGTCCATCATAGGAGGATGTGTGGCAAAAATCGAAGCATTTGGGAAATTTCCCGAAATGAAAGTCATCCATCGACATTACGAGATTCGGGATATAGGGGATCCCATGGACAAGAAGTCCATACATTTCGGAAACGTGAAGTCTGGAATCCCGATAAGGTGGAAAGCTCCACTGTGGGGCCAATTGACATCATATCAGGATATCGGGGATTCCAAGGACAAAGTGTCCATGAATTTCGACATTTGAAAGTCCAAAACCCCGAAAGGAGATAAGGCTGCGGTCTTATGAGGACTGGTCATATGGACTAGGGCATAGCTAGGAGGGGCTAAGGCGAGAAAGGTCATATTAGGAAATTGGGATTCGGAGGATCGGGAATCCTGAGGACATATGAGTTTTGGCATTTGAAATATCGAAACCTCGAAAGGGACTGCGGTCATATAGGGGAGGTCATATGGGCAAAAGGTCTAGCCCACGGGGCTAACCGAAGTTAAAGGCCATTTTGGGAAATCAACAAATTGTAGATCGGGGACTCAAGAGGACATAGAACTCTTGACATCGGGGATCAGGAAACCTCGAAACCCGAAAGTATATCTTTCGTATTGAGGAAGAGGTAGCGGTCGGAGTGCAGAATACCGTGGGGAAATTAAGGACCTGTGGATCAGTGATTAGGGGATCAAATTTTGCTCAAAAATTCAAAGTGCTCAGAATCGCTTCAAACCGGACGAGAGTGTAGGCCTCGTCGTTGTGAACCCAACACAACTCGTTTTGTCTCAAACGGATGTCGGGAGAGAGAGATATTGCAATCTGTTCATAAAGTCAAACAGGTGAAAAAAATGTTGACTGTACATTCCGTACAGGCTGGCGTGCCAGGGCCGTACGACCGTACAGAAGTGACGTGGCATATGATGATTGGCAGGCATGGTCG
>JZKD02S1048790.1:0-13312 GCA_000966675.3 Picea glauca | reverse complement strand
TGGTTTTGGGGTGTTCAAGCGAAGGTTCAAGCGAAGATTCAAGCTGCTGCAGATAGTAGCATCAGTGACAGGTATTTAGACTCAAAATTGTGAAGTGTTTACTTAAATTTAACTTTTATGCAAAGTGTTATGTAAAAAAATGTTATTTTATTTATCAAAATCTGGGAATGAATATGCTAGAGTAGGAAAATTTTTAGTAAGTTTCAAAATTCCGCTCTGTTTTAATTTATGGTAGCTTAAAATGAAATCCTGGTCCCTACATCTATTGTTCGAACTATTGTTACTAATTTTATTTTATAATAAATTGTAATCAAAAAAATTTGGTATGTCAGAGACCTGCCACACTACATTCTTTCTTAAATGTTTATAGAGCATTTCTAACAGACTTAAATGTTTACCTAACAAGATTCACATCGTTAAATGTTTACTTAGCAAGCTTGTTACAATAAATTTTCTTCTAGTTTTTTTTTTAATAGGCAATGTTCTCTGCACTCAATTTGGGCAATATTGTACTTAAATGACATTGTTGGTTCACTGGTTCATTCTTTCTTTTTTCATCTCCACTGATTTCTTATTTGCTTCTTGTTGTTGTTCTTGTTTTCCTGTTCATCTTGTTGCAATTTGCACATTCCGGGTTCTGCAACCGCGATTGGAACTGCGACATTCCTGGTCAACTGGTTGGTGCTTGCTTCTTTGTTCGTTGGATGATGCTTATTGTTGTTTGATTCGACTTTGCAAGGTTCAAGTCTACGGCTATAGTTGGGCCTTTTGGTGCTTCTTAACTGGGTTTTTATTTGCTTCTTTCTCTTGTTTGCCTAAGCTTTGCAATGTTGGGGTGTTGCATCTGTAGTTGGGTCTGTTGTTACATTGTTTTGCAGTTGGCTCCCCATAAAATACTATTAAGATAAAATAACATACAAAATTTTGCAGTCGATGTAAACTACATCTCTTACGGCTTCAATCAGACTTTGTCAGGCTCCAACTATATTTCATAGTTGGCGATGTTTTTTCCATGGTTTATGTCTTACTAAGGTTTAATAGTTATGAGAGTAAGTGTTGTTGTTTGAGCAATATAGTTATTCTCTCCCTTTTTTTTTTTCCTCTTGTAAACTTTCCCATTTTTCACCTTTTGTTCTTTCGCTCTATTATGCATTTCTGGTTCTATACTTTCTCGTGTTTCTATGCTGGTGGGTTCCCGGTGTGGAGAATTGACAAATTGTTATCTCCATTTATATATTCACATCACGATTCTGAACGACCGTCATTCGGTTGAATACTTAGACAATTTTATGAATGCAGCTTCACGGATAGGTGCTATCAAATTATGGTAACTCATGTTCGGTGTATACATCTTTCACGCGGAACTTTCATGCTCTACAAATCAATCCGCACTCCTCAAACTCACAACCCTACCTCTGCCTACGATGATTTTTTCTATTTGACCTACCTTTCCATACTTATGCGAGTTTTCAAACTTTCGTGGGTTCACGCGTTCCCAGGTTCAGGAAAGTTTAAAATCATTTGTCGTTCCCCTCCATCCCCACTACCTTCTACCCTTCCCAATGGACATTAATTATACTTTCAAAAGTGACAACTGACCAGCCAGGTTTGAAAATATTGGCTTTAATAAGAGGAAATCTCAAGGACATCTCCCATTAAAATGCATAGACAGGCGAATATTATGTGATCTCGTAAAAAAATTGCCTTCTTTTTGAATTTGCAAAAAAAAAATATTGGCTCTTTTAGTTTTTTAAAGGATTCATCATAGTAACAATGCAATACTATACTACCTCACTGCCATCAACAAATGTGTCATCCATAGAAGCCTTGACGTGATGTCCCTCTTTAATATTGTGCATATATTAGATGTTGTCAGATTTGAGAATCTGCTCGAATATGGGAATGTTAATACGTGCTATTAGTCACTATTCAACGCACATATTTGAAAAGATTGGCATTAATTAGTCAAAAGATCGAGAGCATCTGTCATTAATATGAATTAAACCAAAATCTACGAAATATCATATTGTCTTCCTCCAACATTTCTTTTAATTACTTATTTCCATTTCTCTCTATCATCAAAGAGTTGGGCTTTAGGGTGCCTTCATTCTAATGTTCTTGGTCATGGACATGTAAGACAACTTAGAGATGTCATTGAGGCCCAAATGAAAGAAGAGAGACTGGTTTTATGTGACGTGAGCTTTGAGCCCCAAAAATAACTCTCTTATCCAACAAAAACTCAGACAGGGGAAAAAAACCAAGTATCTTCTGGTTGGTGTTATCCCTGTATTCGATACTTTGGTTGGTTGAAAAGACTGCCTGAAGATTTGTTTGTTGATCTTCTCTGTTTTCTTGCTGGGATTTGGAAGGGATTTTCAGGTCATGTGCAAAATAATCCCTCGTCGAAGTATAAAGTTTCTTCCAACAACACAGATTTGGAAAGTGTATTGAATTCTGCAGAGAACACAAGAATTTGTCTTCCTCATGGGTGTAAAACTTACCGTGGCTTGCAAAATGGTCTGTGATATTCAGAAATGACGTGAAATATTACTCCATTCACGAATGTACCCAGAAGCGGGTAAGAGAAACTGTATGGGTGGATAAAACGACATACTAAAATTATAGAATTTTCTATTTCAAGGTTTGTTGAGCTACTTCTGGGTGTGGTAACAAATTTGAAAGAAAGCCATGTTCTTTGTCAAATTTTGTTCACTATCCTCTGGATGTAATTACAGACTCCACATACAATCAACTCCCTATCACTACTGCACATTTTTATTTTACTATTCCTATGCATATAACTGGATTATGGACTTTGCAACATTTTCTGAGGATTACTTTATATTACCACCTTCTGCAAGAGGTTTCACATGTTCAGGTAATGATTTGGTTTTTGAAAATCACCTTTTACTACTACCTTCATGTAATCATCTTATTTCATTATTTAGAAGATACCTTAATGTAGTGGTGTGTTTCTAGATCTCNATTTTATAATAAATTGTAATCAAAAAAATTTGGTATGTCAGAGACCTGCCACACTACATTCTTTCTTAAATGTTTATAGAGCATTTCTAACAGACTTAAATGTTTACCTAACAAGCTTCACATCGTTAAATGTTTACTTAGCAAGCTTGTTACAATACATTTTCTTCCAGTTTTTTTTTTAATAGGCAATGTTCTCTGCACTCAATTTGGGCAATATTGTACTTCAATGACATTGTTGGTTCACTGGTTCATGCTTTCTTCTTGCATCTCCACTGATTTCTTATTTGCTTCTTGTTGTTGTTCTTGTTTTCCTGTTCATCTTGTTGCAATTTGCACATTTCGGGTTCTGCAACCGCGATTGGAACTGCCACATTCCTGGTCAACTGGTTGGTGCTTGCTTCTTTGTTCATTGGATGCTGCTTATTGTTGTTTGATTCGAATTTGCAAGGTTCGAGTCTACGGCTATAGTTGGGCCTTTTGGTGCTTCTTAACTGGGTTGTTATTTGCTTTTTTCTCTTGTTTGCCTAAGCTTTGCAATGTTGGGGTGTTGCATCTGTAGTTGGGTCTGTTGTTACATTGTTTTGCAGTTGGCTCCCCATAAAATACTATTAAGATAAAATAACATACAAAATTTTGCAGTCAATGTAAACTGCATCTCTTACGGCTTCAATCAGACTTTTTCAGGCTCCAACTATATTTCATAGTTGGTGATGTTTTTTCCATGGTTTATGTCTTACTAAGGTTTAATGGTTATGAGAGTAAGTGTTGTTGTTTGAGCAATATAGTTATTCTCTCCCTTTTTTTTTCCTCTTGTAAACTTTCCCATTTTTCACCTTTTGTTCTTTCGCTCTATTATGCATTTCTGGTTCTATACTTTCTCGTGTTTCTATGCTCGTGGGTTCCCGGTGTGGAGAATTGACAAATTGTTATCTCCATTTATATCTTCACATCACGATTCTGAACGACCGTCATTCGGTTGAATACTTAGACAATTTTATGAATGCGGCTTCACGGATAGGTGCTATCAAATTATGGTAACTCATGTTCGGTGTATACATCTTGCACGCAGAACTTTCATGCTCTACAAATCGACCCGCACTCCTCAAACTCACAACCCTGCCTCTGCCTACGGTGATTTTTTCTATTTGACCTACCTTTCCATACTTAGGCGAGTTTTCAAACTTTCATGGGTTCACGCGTTCCCAGGTTTAGGAAAGTTTAAAATCATTTGTCGTTCCCCTCCATCCCCACTACCTTCTACCCTTCCCAATGGACATTAATTATACTTTCAAAAGTGACAACCGACCAGTCAGGTTTGAAAATATTGGCTTTAATAAGAGGAAATCTCAAGGACATCTCCCATTAAAATGCACAGACAGGCGAATATTATGTGATCTCGTAAAAAAATTGTCTTCTTTTTGAATTTGCAAAAAAAAAATATTGGCTCTTTTAGTTTTTTAAAGGATTCATCATAGTAACAGTGCAATACTATACTACCTCGCTGCCATCAACAAATGTGTCATCCATAGAGGCCTTGACGTGA
The DNA here is from genome assembly GCA_000966675.3 of Picea glauca. Classification (NCBI taxonomy): domain Eukaryota; kingdom Viridiplantae; phylum Streptophyta; class Pinopsida; order Pinales; family Pinaceae; genus Picea; species Picea glauca. The sequence continues at coordinate 8,784 of JZKD02S1048790.1, read as the reverse complement.
TGTCCCTCTTTAATATTGTGCATATATTAGATGTTGTCAGATTTGAGAATCTGCTAGAATATGGGAATGTTAATACGTGCTATTAGTCACTATTCAACGCACATATTTGAAAAGATTGGCATTAATTAGTCAAAAGATCGAGAGCATCTGTCATTAAGACGAATTAAACCAAAATCTACGAAAGATCATATTGTCTTCCTCCAACATTTCTTTTAATTACTTATTTCCATTTCTCTCTATCATCAAAGAGTTGGGCTTTAGGGTGCCTTCATTCTAATGTTCTTGGTCATGGACATGTAAGACAACTTAGAGATGTCATTGAGGCCCAAATGAAAGAAGAGAGACTGGTTTTATGTGACGTGAGCTTTGAGCCCCAAAAATAACTCTCTTATCCAACAAAAACTCAGACAGGGGAAAAAAACCAAGTATCTTCTGGTTGGTGTTATCCCTGTATTCGATACTTTGGTTGGTTGAAAAGACTGCCTGAAGATTTGTTTGTTGATCTTCTCTGTTTTCTTGCTGGGATTTGGAAGGGATTTTCAGGTCATGTGCAAAATAATCCCTCGTCGAAGTATAAAGTTTCTTCCAACAACACAGATTTGGAAAGTGTATTGAATTCTGCAGAGAACACAAGAATTTGTCTTCCTCATGGGTGTAAAACTTACCGTGGCTTGCAAAATGGTCTGTGATATTCAGAAATGACGTGAAATATTACTCCATTCACGAATGTACCCAGAAGCGGGTAAGAGAAACTGTATGGGTGGATAAAACGACATACTAAAATTATAGAATTTTCTATTTCAAGGTTTGTTGAGCTACTTCTGGGTGTGGTAACAAATTTGAAAGAAAGCCATGTTCTTTGTCAAATTTTGTTCACTATCCTCTGGATGTAATTACAGACTCCACATACAATCAACTCCCTATCACTACTGCACATTTTTATTTTACTATTCCTATGCATATAACTGGATTATGGACTTTGCAACATTTTCTGAGGATTACTTTATATTACCACCTTCTGCAAGAGGTTTCACATGTTCAGGTAATGATTTGGTTTTTGAAAATCACCTTTTACTACTACCTTCATGTAATCATCTTATTTCATTATTTAGAAGATACCTTAATGTAGTGGTGTGTTTCTAGATCTCCTTCAACCTAATGTCAATCTTCCTGTTGTTTCCCTTGCGTTGGATGGGGAAAATGCATTTCTTATGTTGCATTTTATGCGATATTTGATAAAAATAAAAATAAAATGTTCAAACCATACAATGTTATTTTTTTAAAATATAGAACAATGTATTTTTTGGAACAGACGCCCGTTCGAAAAGTCTTAGGCATTGTTTGGGCTTCACGTCCTTCAAGGATGTTAAGTTATCACAAAATTACTATTGCTTGTGCCAATGCAATTGAGTCGTCGTCCACTATGGCAATTGCATTAACACTGCAATTCCATATAATAGATGTCTACCATGTACCTAATGTCAAGGTCATTATCACATAGGATACCCAACATCCAAATATTTATGGAATCAAACCAACATTGTAGGTTTCGTGATAAAAAAACACTAAAGTCGATGTTCTTTGCAGGTTTGACAATTCTACAGTTTAAGTACTTTGACAATGACAACCCTGCTTGTTCACTGCATTGTCACAATGCAATCAATATCACTATTCCCATTGTCACCGCCAATATCAATGTCCGAGGTCGAAGCCATTTGGATCCTAGGGTCACCGCCTATGTGGATGCCTGAAGGTAATTGTATGTCGAGTCTCTTGTTGCATCCAGAGGTCGCTCAACACTATTTGACATAGAAACTGGTTGTCTGTCAATTATGTTACAAATTTGGCATAAAACATTCTGTAATTTCAAAATATTGATTCAAACGCCCATACATTTTCTCACGTTGGTTGGTATCCAATTTTATAATTTCCTACTGAGTGTATTTGGGCATGGAGTTATATTTGGCATCACCTACGAACATTCTAGACCTTTCTGTGGGTCTCCATGTCTGCCACCCCTATGATGAAAGATATATTCTGATGTGATCTGCAGCATTTGATACACTTTCCAGACCTATGTTTCCGGAAGAAGTCATGTAATTCAACAGAAGAACACTTTACAGCTGGCTTGGACATTCCTTCCAATTTACTATAATAAAATAAAGAAGTTCAACATACAAATCTCCAGGCAGGATTTTCAACCAAACAGATGATCGAATACAGGGAGAATAACAGTCACAACATACTTGAATTTTTTTTCTGTCTCGGCTTTTGTTGCCTAATAGGATTTGTTTCCCCAATAATTGACGTCACATAAAACGACTCCCTCAAAATTGAATTGGGCCTAAATTACATTTCTAAGTTATCTCGGATGTCAATGGTAAGGAACATTACAAGGAAGACACCTTAAACCCCAATTTTTCGACGACAGATAGAAATTAATACTTAACAAAGAATTGAATGTTGAATAACTAGCCAATGCAAGTAGACCATATCTAGAAGAGACAAGTTATTCAAAAAACTGGGATAGATCTAGTTGGCATCACCAATTAAGTCCAATACCCGAAATTGATATTCAACTCGTTGTTTTTTATGAATCAAGGATTTGATCGTTAAGAAGATTGGCAACAAGCTTCATTATTGTACATATTTTTTATTGGTCGGCAGTAGGCAAAATCACAATCATTGTGGCAAATAATCTCAGTTGTATTTTGTAACCCATCTTATTTGAATATAGAATATTTGTGTTTTTTATTTTTTTACGGTGTTTTCCAATCTATNATCATATTGTCTTCCTCCAACATTTCTTTTAATTACTTATTTCCATTTCTCTCTATCATCAAAGAGTTGGGCTTTAGGGTGCCTTCATTCTAATGTTCTTGGTCATGGACATGTAAGACAACTTAGAGATGTCATTGAGGCCCAAATGAAAGAAGAGAGACTGGTTTTATGTGACGTGAGCTTTGAGCCCCAAAAATAACTCTCTTATCCAACAAAAACTCAGACAGGGGAAAAAAACCAAGTATCTTCTGGTTGGTGTTATCCCTGTATTCGATACTTTGGTTGGTTGAAAAGACTGCCTGAAGATTTGTTTGTTGATCTTCTCTGTTTTCTTGCTGGGATTTGGAAGGGATTTTCAGGTCATGTGCAAAATAATCCCTCGTCGAAGTATAAAGTTTCTTCCAACAACACAGATTTGGAAAGTGTATTGAATTCTGCAGAGAACACAAGAATTTGTCTTCCTCATGGGTGTAAAACTTACCGTGGCTTGCAAAATGGTCTGTGATATTCAGAAATGACGTGAAATATTACTCCATTCACGAATGTACCCAGAAGCGGGTAAGAGAAACTGTATGGGTGGATAAAACGACATACTAAAATTATAGAATTTTCTATTTCAAGGTTTGTTGAGCTACTTCTGGGTGTGGTAACAAATTTGAAAGAAAGCCATGTTCTTTGTCAAATTTTGTTCACTATCCTCTGGATGTAATTACAGACTCCACATACAATCAACTCCCTATCACTACTGCACATTTTTATTTTACTATTCCTATGCATATAACTGGATTATGGACTTTGCAACATTTTCTGAGGATTACTTTATATTACCACCTTCTGCAAGAGGTTTCACATGTTCAGGTAATGATTTGGTTTTTGAAAATCACCTTTTACTACTACCTTCATGTAATCATCTTATTTCATTATTTAGAAGATACCTTAATGTAGTGGTGTGTTTCTAGATCTCTTTCAACCTAATGTCAATCTTCCTGTTGTTTCCCTTGCGTTGGATGGGGAAAATGCATTTCTTCTGTTGCATTTTATGTGATATTTGATAAAAATAAAAATAAAATGTTCAAACCATACAATGTTATTTTTTTTAAATATAGAACAATGTATTTTTTTGAACAGACGCCCATTCGAAAAGTCTTAGGCATTGTTTGGGCTTCACGTCCTTCAAGGATGTTAAGTTATCACAAAATTACTATTGCTTGTGCCAATGCAATTGAGTCGTCGTCCACTATGGAAATTGCATTAACACTGCAATGCCATATAATAGATGTCTACCATGTGCCTAATGTCAAGGTCATTATCGCACAGGATACCCGACATCCAAATATTTATGGAATCAAACCAACATTGTAGGTTTCGTGATAAAGAAACACTAAAGTCGATGTTCTTTGCAGGTTTGACAATTCTACAGTTTAAGTACTTTGACAATGACAACCCTGCTTGTTCACTGCATTGTCACAATGCAATCAATAGCACTATTCCCATTGTCACCGCCAATATCAATGTCCGAGGTCGAAGCCATTTGGATCCTAGGGTCACCGCCTATGTGGATGCTTGAAGGTGATTGTATGTCGAGTCTCTTGTTGCATCCAGAGGTCCCTCAACACTATTTGACATAGAAACTAGTTGTCTGTCAATTCTGTTACAAATTTGGCATAAAACATTCTGTAATTTCAAAATATTGATTCAAACGCCCATACATTTTCTCACGTTGGTTGGTATCCAATTTTATAATTTCCTACTAAGTGTATTTGGGCATGGAGTTATATTTGGCATCACCTCCGAACATTCTAGACCTTTCTGTGGGTCTCCATGTCTACCACCCCTATGATGAAAGATATATTCTGATGTGATTTGCAGCTTTTGATACACTTTCCAGACCTATGTTTCCGGAAGAAGTCATGTACTTCAACAGAAGAACACTTTACAGCTGGCTTGGACATTCCTTCCAATTTACTATAATAAAATAAAGAAGTTCAACATACAAATCTCCAGGCAGGATTTTCAACCAAACAGATGATCGAATACAGGGAGAATAACAGTCACAACATACTTGAATTTTTTTTCTGTCTCGGCTTTTGTTGCCTAATAGGATTTGTTTCCCCAATAATTGACGTCACATAAAACGACTCCCTCAAAATTGAATTGGGCCTAAATTACATTTCTAAGTTATCTCGGATGTCAATGGTAAGGAACATTACAAGGAAGACACCTTAAACCCCAATTTTTCGACGACAGATAGAAATTAATACTTAACAAAGAATTGAATGTTGAATAACTAGCCAATGCAAGTAGACCATATCTAGAAGAGACAAGCTATTCAAAAAACCGGGATAGATCTAATTGGCATCACCAATTAAGTCCAATACCCGAAATTGATATTCAACTCGTTGTTTTTTACGAATCAAGGATTTGATCGTTAAGAAGATTGGCAACAAGCTTCATTATTGTACATATTTTTTATTGGTCGGTAGTAGGCAAAATCACAATCATTGTGGCAAATAATCTCAGTTGTATTTTGTAACCCATCTTATTTGAATATAGAATATTTGTGTTTTTTATTTTTTTACGGTGTTTTCCAATCTATGGTATTGCCTTTCATTTTATTTTGTACATTTTTTGTGTGTGTCGTTAAACATGGATGACAAGCTTTTCTTTTTGTTTCCCAGTACTTCAATTTAAATAAAGGCTACTCTGTTGGTTTCTTACATTTTACATGGAAGAATAATTTGTCATAGGCCATACTTATGTGGTGTTGACCCTATACTTAAAGAAAGAAATTGGAGGAAATGTCATGCTTTCATTCTTCGGGTCCCATAAATAGAATGAATTAATGAATATTACAACAAGGCAACTCAAGTGTTGACGCCATGCTCCTGCTCAATATCTTGCATATATTGCAGCTTCTTCTATTTGATAATATCTGTGCATATATACTAATATGAGTACTATTGGAATAAATATAAAAGCTTCCTCCTGGCAAAACTTAGCCAATTATTTAGCCATCGGGTCCCAGGTTTGCGGTATCCAACACCTATGTCCCATGTTCCTTCATCTACATCTTGTAGCCAAAGAACTTTCATGATCTGCAATTTACGCTTTAACTAGTGAAAACTCACGAGGGGTTAAAAAATATTAGCATTAATAAAGGAACAATAGATTTTTTTCTGTGTGATACTTAACCCTTTTCCACTTCTATTCTTCCTGTCTATTATCTCTTTCTGGTTATATACTTAGTCACCTTTCTATGATCATGAGTTCCAGGGTTGGCGAGTGTTGGGTATGTGTTATATTCTTTGCATGTGTGTGTGTGTGGGTGCGTCAGATACGACGACTGCGTCTGACGATCCCTTCACCTGTTTTTTGCTGATTTGTAAATTAATCCCGGATTAAGGGATTAGGGTTTTGGTATCTACGGAATACCTAAAAACATTGTATATATTGTATGGCGAATGGTGAAATTTGAGATAATGAAAAAGAAAGGTTTTCCCGGTTGAGGGTTTCCGGTAAAAGATCTCTGTGTATTCTGTGTATGAGCCATTGATTAATTTCTATATTGCTTAAGAATATATATGCATTGCTTTACTTCGCAGGTTTAAAACTTACAGCGAGATGACATATCTTCATCTCCATCTATATCCTCACACGACAAATCTGACCGACCACTGTTCCTTTCCATACTTATCCAATTTTATGGCCGCGGTTTCCAGGTTGGCGCTTTTGAACTCTACTGCTTCTTGTTTCATTATATACATCTTGCACTCAAAAATTTCATTGTTTCAATGAAATTTGTGAACCAAGCAACATCCTGCAAATTGGGAGATGATTTACATTTGAAACAAAAATAATCTATTAATATATATATCAAAACTTTCTCTTGGCCAATACTTAGCCAATTATCTGGTCACGAGGTCTCAGGTTCGCGGTATCCAACACCTATGTCCCTTGCTCCATCATATACATCTTGCATCCAAAGAACTTTCATGATCTGCAATTTATGCTTTTACTAGTGAGAACCCAACAAGGGTTCGAAAAAATTTGCATTAATAAACTGAGAATGGATTTTCTACTGTGAGATACTTATTCATTTTCCCCTTTTCTTCTTCCCATTCATTATCTCTTTCTGGTAATATACTTAATTGTGTTTCTATTATCGTGACTTGCAAGGTTGGCGGGATGACCTATCTTCATCTCCATCTATATCCTCACATGACGAATCTGACCGGTCGTTGTTTCATTCCATACTTAGTCAATTTGATGGCCGCGGTTGTTGGGTTAGTGCATACAAACTCGCCTTTTATTTTTCCCGTCCATTATCACTTTCTGGTTATAAACTTAGTCTCCTTTCTATGAAATATGGTTCCAGGGTTGGCGGGTTGAGATATATTCATCTCCATCTATATCCTCACATGATGAATCTGATCGACCATTGTTCCTTTCCATACTTAGCCAATTTTATGGCCATGGTTGTTGGGTTGTAGCTTACGAACTCGGCTTCTTATTGTTACGTGATATACATCTTGCACTCAAGACTTTTGTGATCTACAATTCCACCGCTAGATCCTCGTATACATTAACATCACTTAAAGTATCTATGACTTCCTTCCATCCCCAATATATTTGAAACCTTCCTAATATACATTAACTATGCTCTTACTAGTGACACCTGAACACACCGGTACGAAATAATTGACACCCAGTTCTCCACCATATACAAATTGACTACCGGACTCCAACATCGTCCCCTCTTCTGTGTTATACATTATGCATTCAATTGTTCCGAGCTATACAATTTGGCCTTCGGGGCCTCACGTCTTCTGGGGAAACCTTGTCACCCTATTTTGCATCCTCGCGTTGGTGGGCTCACGAAATATCGAACTCCTATTCATTGTTTCCTATTCTTCCCATCCTCATACTTCTTTCCAGATATGAAACACCAAAGTTTTAATACTAAAATGACATCATGCAAAAACTATAAAGATCATCATTAATAAGAAAAAGTATTGAGAACAAACCATCCCTATAGAACTTGTCCAGAAACATGAAAATAAAATATTGTCAAGTAATGGAAAAGCTATTACAAATTTCAATATATAAGTGAAAAAAAGTCCCGACCAACATTTCCTTGTTCCATAATTGGACACTTTTTTGATTGTAGGTTCCCGGATTTACGGCCTCAAAATTATGTTTCGAATCTTTCATGAATTGCAAACAGTGCCCGGAGTTCCGCAATGTACAATTCGTCTGTAGGAATGTATAAAAACTCTTAATTTTTCCTCTTCCTCCCTCCCCCCCCCTTCTATTATCCCTTTGTGGCTCTATATTTAGTCACATCTATATGATCACAAACTCATGGATTCACAAATTGACAACTCTTTATCTATATCTTCACACCATGAGCCCAACCGAATGCGATCCCTTTCAATACTTAGCCAATTATCTGATCATCGAGTCCCAGGTTTGCGGTATCCAATATTTATGTCCCCTATTTCGTCATATACATATTTCACCCAAAGAACTTCCGTGATATGAAATTTATGCTTTTACTAGTGAGAACTCACTAGGGGCTCGAAAGGATTGGCATTAATAAATGAACAATAGATGTTCTTCTGTGAGATACTTAGCCTTTTTTCCCTGGTCTTCTTCCTGTGTATTATCTCCTTCTAGTTATATACTTAGTTGCATTTCTATGATCGTGGGTTCCAGTGTTGGCGGGCTGACATATATTCATATCCATCTATATCCTCACATGACGAATCCGATCAACCATTGTTCCTTTCCATACTTATCCAATTTTATGCTCGTGGTTGTCAGGTTGGTGCTTTCGAACTCTATTGCTTCTTGTTTTGTGATATACATCTTGCACTCAAAATTTATGTCATCTACAATTCCATTGCAGACTCCTTAGCCCTTTTTCCCTTTTCTTCTTTTCGTGTATTATCGCTTTTTGGTTATATACTTAGTCACCTTTCTATGATCATAGGTTCCAGCATT
>JZKD02S1048745.1:203547-229996 GCA_000966675.3 Picea glauca | reverse complement strand
TGTATGAGCCTCCATTGATTGATGATCAAGGAGAGCATGTTCGGATTCCTTCCATAGATGATTTTTCTCCAGAGTATCTAACAGAACTGCAGGAAGACACCATCCTTGACAGGAGGATGCGAACTTCAAAGCAAGGAAATGTGGAGTATCTTCGAGTTGGTCTTAAAGGGACGAATCCAAGAAAGGCCAAGTGGATTGAGGTTGGAAGGGTGAGGGAACTTTACCCTCATCTTCACATAGACTGAAAATAGTCTTTTGGAGGTCCAAAAGCTTCCCAATGGGCAGGTGTGATCAGGGGATCAAATTTTGCTCAAAACTTCAAAGTGCTCGGAATCGCTTCAAACCAGACGAGAGAGTAGGCCTTGTTGTTGCGAACCCAACGCAACTTGTTTCGTCTCAAATGGATGTCAGGAGCGAGAGATATTGCAATCTATTCGTCAAGTCAAACAGGTAAAAAAATGATGATTGTATAGTCTGTATAGTCCATACAGGATGACGTGGCAGGGACGTAAAGACTGTATGATGATGTGGCATCTGATGATGTCGAAACATATGGTTGGTTGTTGAAGGTGAATGATATCATGAGACATGGCGTTTTGTTTCTCAATGATTGGGTGCCACGTGGTCCAATCATGGGTTGCCACATGGCACCCTGGAATTGGCTAGTTGTATGTTAATAAAATGTAATGGAGTCTGTGGGGTTCAACCCCTGAACCTCCCCACCGGTGTAAGGTTTTACAATGGCCGCCCTACCAACAAGCCATCCATTGGTTCTTGTTTATTATATGGTTTCAAAAATATTTAACTTTGTTTATTGTTTAAAACGGAAAAGGGGTCGAGCTGGGGCTTAGCCCCGACCCGTGGTCTTATTACATTACATATAAACATGGTATAACATATATGCACGCAGTTGTAACAGTTGGGCATGGGGTTTTAACATAGCCCATGGTCCTTTGCTTTTATTCCATGTGACCCTAACCGGAGCACGGGGGAAGTTAAACCCGTTGTAACCATTAACAACTTTTTTCCTATGTGCACGGTCACATGACCTTCATACGCCCAGGTGCTAGGCGGTTAGGGGCTGGCGCACCCTTAACCGTCCTATGATTTGCAGCATTGGTTCGGTTGCACCCGGTCTTGGGTTTTCACGCCTTATATTGCGTGTGAGCCAGGTTCACACAAGAAGGGTGCAATTTGTAGATGCAGAGATAGCAAGCTTGAAGAGGGAGACTTCCAGGAGGCCTAACTTCTTCGTTTTTCGATCGATTGAGGTGCCGAAAGAGCCCAGACAGGGGTTTTTGGACGCTCTGAAGCCATTGGAGCAGTCAACTTGTTAGTTTGAGCATTGTAAGACATGTTTTTGAGAACTTTTGAGAAATTAATAATAATGATCCATTGGAAGCTGGACCAGGAGATGTAGCCCAAGAGAGGGGTGAACTCCTTTATCAATTGTTGTGTTTATGTGCTTATGTTCATTGATTATGATGTTTTCTATGAGTATTTTGCATAAGTAATCCCTTAATATATGTGTTGCAAACTGATCCTTTTGCTTTAAACACATAACATTTACATTGCAAATAATTTCAAGTATTTCAAGTCTTCTTCATTTTTAGATCATTATATGACATGGATCTGCAGTGTACTTGATTGTTATCCATGATCAGTTCATCTTGAGCATGGTTAATTTCAAGTATTTCAAGTCTTCTTCATTTTTAGATCATTATATGACATGGATCTGCAGTGTACTTGATTGTTATCCATGATCAGTTCATCCTGAGCATGGGTATGCCCGCCTCGGAGAGATAATTGTTGTTTTTCATATGGCACCTCTCGAACTCTGGTCTTGGGCTCACTCGAATTAGTGCATTCTCATTGGTAAATATATTTTAATGTATTTTGGCCATGATTTTCTCTTTTGGCCTCATACATTAGGGGGCATATGTTATAGCCATAAAATTCCCTACTTATGAATACATGGAATTGGCCTTTCTACGTACACCATTTTCCAATTCAATGTTGAGGAACTCTATTTAAAAAACCATTTGTTGGAGCATGTATGTGCTCTACTACACTACTTCTTGCATACATACACTTGTTGCATGCTAGGCAGTCTATGTAAATATGCTAGTTACATACTAAAAATCCCGTGTTTACCTTCAAAAGTTGCAAAAAATAAAAATTTGCAAGGAATTTAGCGGAAATAACGGGCTATTGGAGGTTTCCAAACCATTTCACCTTCTATAGCTCATCCCCAAACCGAATAACTATCCCTTTTTCATATAAAATGAGGTCTTGCGGTCCCATTTCCACATCAAGCATTATAACAATGAAACTCTGACCAAATCCCTTTCCTTCCTTGCCCAATTATTTGCAACCTTTTTTGAGTTATTGCCTCAACATTCCCTCTCTATCCCTTTTCTCCCATACAATCCCTTCCCTTCCCTTGATGTGATCAGATGATTGTGAGAGAAGGAATTTGGAAAGTGCACTTCGAGCATTGTTAAGAGGAGCTCGAACCAGATTCGCGGAGCGTCGGCCTGCAAAAGGTTGTAATTTCCAATCTTTGAATAATGAATAAAATATTTTTTTTCCCTGTCCCAAATGATATATTTATGTGTTTTATTTGGCTTATCTATAATGAGTTATATCTAACCCTAATTAATGAATAGAAATAGAATATTTGTAGCCTTGTTTTCCTGAGTGTTGATGTAGGTCATCTTTGGGAGGAGACCAACATCCAAGGAAGCAACAAAGCTCAAGGAGGTCAGCATCAAATGTTTGGACCAAAAGTATTGCTTCTGAATTACTCTTATATCATTTTTTATTCATATGTGTGGAATGTTTGGGGTAGTGTAGGAATTAGATTTTCTTTTAAGGGAGTTCATAACTCTGTCTATACTTATAACCCTGGTACACTTATAGGGGGATTTTACCACTAGAAAGGATGGGGTAGAGGAGGATTTGGACGAGGAAGAGGGTCAATAGTCTGCCATAATTGTCAACAACTAGGACACTATGAAAGAGACTATCCACTTCTACCTACAACATGTATGTATTTTTTCACATCAAACCATGAGACAAAATATTGTTCGACATTATTGGGAAAAATACAGGAAAAAAGGAACCAGAACAATCAGAATGTACAGGGGATTTATGGAAAATCCAAGGATGATGGGAAGAACATAAACATAGTTACTCAAGGAGGAGCCAAGATAGGAGCCAATGCAGCGAAATAAGATCCATCTCAACATCAGTGGGTCAAGAAGAACATTGAGCCATAGAAGAATTTTGATGCACAGAAAGAAAAAGAGAAGTTTGACGAGGTCCGACAGGAGATTCTAAAGGAGAACCTAGAGTCTACATCAACCACGCAAAAAAATCATGATCAACTAATGTACAAGATACCGCCTTCAATGGATCACAACAGAAAAGAACAACCTTCAGAGAAAGTAAGTAACCTAAAGAATTTTCTACAGTCATGTGTAAAGATATGGAATGATCCATCATCCATTAAGGTCTTACATAACTTTCTAGAGAGATAAAACACGAAAGTAGAAGGGAAGTTAGAACAAAAGACAGTTAATCATCTCGATACGAGAAGAAGAACAAGTAGGGAATTCAGGTTAAATTCCAACATTGAGGATTTCAATATGGGGGATGTCATACTTGATTTAGGCTATGAAGTGAATGTATTACATAAGAAGACATGGCAGTATATGGGGGAACCACATTAGGATATTTTCTTGTCTAGTTGAAATTGGTAAATCATTACAGAGTATTATCAATTGGAAGACTAAAATGTGTGACAATGTACTTGGATGGAGTGCGCACGGTAGCATATTTCAATGTTATATAAATAGTAGATGTCACAACACCTTACCCAACATTGCTAGGATTGGACTGGGAATTTGATAACCAGGCTATGATCAACTTGAAGAAATGGAAAATGACCTTTGAATTATATGAGTACATAGTAATTCCACCATTTGACCCCTCGAAAGGAGAAAGGTTTGTAGAGGCAAAGTGTCTGGACTTGGAAGAAATAAATCAGTTATATAGGACTACCACATGAGAAGAAGAATATGCCAAGCCAACTGTAGATGGGGTACATAGCTGGAGAAGCATTACCTCGTGTTCCTCAGAATCATATATAGGTTTGGAAAAATGGAAGCAGAGGCTACATGAAGTATTCACAAGGAAGTGCATAATAATAGAGTGCACATTAAGGTGGGTTAGTTCAGAGGTAAGGGAACCTCACACTTTTCATGGTTTGAACAACCTGGAATAATTTTTGAAAAACAATGAAGAAGAAGTCTTGGAAAATCAGAGGTTGTTATCCCTAGATATTACACTCAAGGAAACACCTGTAAGATGGTGGGGCACGCACAAGGAAACGATTCAATTCTAGTATCAATGTAAAAGGTTACTGTACATTAGATTTGGCATAGAACAGGGGAACAATACATTGCATAAATATGATTGGTGAGGAAGAATAATGGAGAACATAGAGAAATGCATAACACAGTGGAGGCTAAAACCACCAAAATAATGGTCTCATTACTTTATTCATACATTGGAGGGGATACCAGGGAAATGGTACATAGAATGAAAACTGCGCAGAGGCCCTACAGAATGGACAGTGTTACATCAAATTTTTGTGATAACTTTCTCATTTGAGCATGGGAACCCTATGATCAATTCAACCCTGAATTTGATACAGGGAATGATATTTTTTAAGGAACCTAAGGTGGAAATTATAAAATAATATCAACAGGAGAACATATAGACAGTTAAGGTCTTACTCTCTTGTTATCATGTCGTAGAGGAAACACCAGAAGAAGAAGACATGTGCAACATATAGATAACCGAAATTGAAGGAGAAAGAGAGGTGGAAGGTCCATCATTGGAATTAGAGGAATTTTCTGCACCAATTAAGGTCAAGAAAGTCAACACTGGGATAGAAGAAAACCCTAAAATGGAAAGTATTGGAGACTACTGGGATGAGAAGGCATTAGAGAACATTACAGAATTACTGTGCGAATACAGTGACCTATTTCTAAAAACCTTTGCAAAGATGAAAGGAATAGCAGGTGAGCTGGGAGAGATGAAGATAGCCCTAAAACTAGATGCTAGACCAGTTAAACATAGACCTTACAGGATGAATCCAGTTTATTAGAAAAAGTGAAAGAAAAACTTGATAGAATATTAGAAGTTGGTATCATAGAGTTGGTGGAAGAATCTGAATGGATCAGTCCAATGGTGGTCCAGGAAAATAAACAACGGGGGATAAGAATTTGTGTATATCTAAGAAAATTGAATGATGCTTACTTACATGATCCTTTACCTACCCCTCTTACATAATATTTTTTAGAGAATGTGGGAGGCTAGGAAGCATATTCCTTCACAGATGGATTCTCAGGTTATCAAGAGATTAAAATAGCTCCAAAGGATAGGCATACGACTACATTTTCTACAGAATGAGGATCCTATCAATATACAGTTATGCCCTTTGGACTGAAGAATGCACCAACTATGTTTTCAAGGGTGGTAGTAACTACTTTTAAGGATTTCATACATAAGTTATTAGAAGTATATTTGGATGAATGGATTGTTTTTAGTCTATTGAAGGATCATGTAGAAGTATTAATACTAATGTTGGATAGTTTTAGGAAATTTCATATCTCATTGAACATCAATAAATGTATTTTCATCACACCTTTTGGGATACTATTAGGACATGTGGTATGAAGACATTTTTTATTGGTTGACCCTACTAAGATTGTCGTAATTATGAACTTACCACCACCAAATTCAATGTGCCAGTTAAGAGACACACTTGGACATACAAGGTACTACAAGAATTTTATCAAGGGGTATGCACAGATTAGCACGCCAATGGAAAAGCTATTGAAGGACACCAAATTTCAGTGGAATGAGGATTTTCATAGGGGATTGGATATGTTGAAGGGGAAGATCATGACAACACCTATTTTAGTGTTTCCATATTAGGAAAAAACATTTCACGTGCATGTAGATGCGTCAACAATAGCACTTAGAGAAATTTTGGTGCAACTAAGAGCAGGTGACCTAGATCATCCTATAGACTTTACAAGAAATAATTTATCATACTCATAGAATAATTAAAACACAATTGAAAGAGAAGGCCTAGCCATGGTGTATGAACTATAGAAATCCAGACACTAATTACTGGCCAAGAACTTTAAAATGCTCATAGATCATTCTTCCCTTGGATATTTAGTCAACAAGCCAGTGATGGGGGGGAGGATCTGTAGATGGATTATTATTTTAGGAGTTTGATTTTTAAGTAATAGTTAAACCAGGGAAATTGAATGTAGGACCAGATCACTTATCAAGGATAACCAATGGGGGAGAACCTACCAACTTAGATGACAACTTCCCTAATGTGAAGTTAATGTCAGTATAGATAGTCGATGAGTAATTGGTTGATATCATTGAATTCTTGAGAATGAGAGTTGCACCAAATGATTTTAGTAATGCACAGAAGAAAAAACCTGGTAGTTAGAGATACATACTATCAATTGATTGCATTTCATTTATACAAGGTAGGAGAAGATAGTATTTTTATAAGGTGTGTGATGGAGCATGAACAACCCATTGTTCTAGAAGAATCTCATGAAGGTATAGTTGGAGGACACTATTTAGGAAAGGATACCATGCAGAAGGTATTGCAGATAGGTTTATGGTGGCCAATAGTTCATACAGATGAAAAATGATATTGCCAAAACTGTGATATCTGTCAGAGAGTTGGTAAACCCAACAAGAGGGATGAGATTCCCCTAAGGCCCCAAATAAATCTTCAGGTATTTGACACGTGAGAAATAGATTTTGTAGGACCTTTTAATCCACCAACAAGAAGGTCAAGAGTGAGATACATCATTACTAGAACATATTATTTAACCAGATGGGAAGAAGCAACACCAATCAAGGATTGCAGCGTAGAGACAACAACACACTTCTTATTTCAGCAAGTGATGATTACAAGATTTAGATGTCCTAGGATTTTGATGAGTGACCAAGGCACACATTTTATTAATAGTAACATCTAGGCTATGAAGGGGGAATTTTAAGTCCATCACTATAAGAGTACACCATATCATGCTTAGGAAAATGGGATAGTAGAAGCTTTCAATAGATTTTGGAGAATGCCTTGACAATGATTTGTAATGGTAACAGAGATGATTGGGATTTAAAAATACCAGTAGTAGTATGGGCATACAGGACTACATGCAAGAAGTTGACAAGACAGACACCCTTAAGATTGGTGTATAGACAAGAAGTAGTGGTACCATTAGAATTTTTGGTACCCATTTTGCGTGTTGCATCAATCAAAAACATGATAGAAAGAGGCACAGTACAAGAAATGTTAATTCAACTTATGGAAATTGAGGAAGACATAATTCTAGCAAGATTCCACCAAGAGGTGCAGAAATCAAGGGACAAATCCTAGCATGACAGACACATAAATAAGAAGAGCTTTAAGGAGGGAGATCTAGTTCTCCTCTATGAAAACAAATATTTTCAACATCTAGGTAAGTTCAGAATGCATTGGCTAGGGCCATATGAAGTGAAGTATGTCACAGATGGAGGATTTGTGTAGCTAAAGGACTTGACTGGAAAATAAATGCAGGGTTTGGTGAATGGTAGTCAGTTGAAACTGCATAGGGATAGTCGACCTACTAACTCGTAGTAGTTGTAGCATAGTCAGGAAGCCTTGTGAATAGTGTACTATAGTAGAAGTTAGGAAAGAAAAATTACAAAAGGACATAAAAAGAAGAAAACAAAAATACAAAAAGAGAAGGAAGTTGGTTGAATGGTAGAAAATTGGAAAAAGTAGCATGCAGCAGACAAAGAAACTAGCGTGACAAGAAGTAAAGTTATTTCACGTCGGATAATAGTGATAGAAATAAAACACAATGCGTCGAGGAAGAATCACATCAAAAATTTGCAGTGCACTAGAAAAGGGGACACCAATCGAAAAAGAAAAAACCAATCATCAGAAAAATAAGGCGTGGACTGAGAATTTATGAAATTTAAGGAAGTGTGTTGAAGAATATTTAGAACATTTATGGTAGTAAAGGAAGCATCTCCAAGAATATTTACGACATTTATGAGAGCACTTATATAACTAAAAAGTGTGTCACACAATCCTCATTGTGAATTTGAGCATACGTAGAGCTAAGGAGCACAAAGACGAGAAGACAGCATGTGATTTTGAAGACATTAGAAGGAAAATTTTAGTAGCAGTGGGAATATTTACATAGGATGGCACCACAAAAAGTCTGCGCACCGAGCCAAGCAGAAAGAAAAACTTGAAGCAACACCAGGTTACTGTAGGAACCTGTATGGGAAGAAAATTTTCAATGAGATTCAGAGGGAGTGGTCGATGTCGATGCCATTCCTTCACCACAAGATGAACAAGTGAGTGCCACAATGGTGGATGAGGAGGAGCAAGATCCTATGACAGTAAGGATGGGGATTGATCCATAGACTAGTGTGAGGGAAAAAAACCCTTCTCTGTCAGAAACCCTAAGGAAACAACCCAGGGTCGAAGTAGCCCACCAAACTAATGACGTCGATAGTGAGAGAATAGAATAGAATAGAAACTGTGAGGGGCCAATTTCACAACCAATGGTAGGGTCCGCACAGTAAGAAGAGGTAAAAATTGAGGATATAAAATAATAGTTGGACTCTGACACGAAATAAGGGGAAGAAAAGGTTGGGTCATCCATTATGCTAGCAAAGAGGAAAGGGAAACACCACATTCATATATCCCCACGCAAGTAACTCGAGGTATCCATAGTATCGCCGCGCATTCCAGAGGGGGTGCACGCCACTGCAGGATTTTTGGGATGCATAGAAAAACTTAGATATGTAGACCATGATGCGTCTGACACTGAAAAATTCCCATAATTATCACAACAAGTGTACATGGAAATCATGGGCACAGGGCCACTAGGAGATCCAGTGTTGCATCCAAAGAAATGTATAGAAGGGTTTTTCAACACTGGGATAATCAATTTTTTGGAAATTCCCCACTTTGGTAGGAGGAAATATGTAAACAAATGTGTCAAGAAGTTACTCACAGCTCTCCATGGGGGATTTTTGTGGATGGATAGGACGATGTCCATCAAGTGGATTTAATTTCATTTATCATAGGAATTCCATCAACTGGAGAGAAGCCCACACAATACATGGACGATAAAACAAAGGAGAAGGAACTAATCACATAGGAAATGAAAAATACATATGGAACCAAAAGAGGGTCGCGAGGAATAATAATTAAGAGGATCAGTGACCCAACCACCAAGATGGAAAAAAAAATTAATGGCATTGAAACTCATTTGGAAATGTCGCAAGGAGGAGGTCCCTGCAGAAGTCGTAGTAGCAGCAACATAGTGTGTAAAGGGAACCATGTTAAGCTAGGCTCCTTACTTGTTGAATCAGTTCCTGGACAGCTGCAAAGATGCAAAGGAATTGGGCACATAATTCCACTACTCATGGTTGATAGTGTTGATAGCGTTGATAGGATGGGGGGAACCTACTTATTCATACTTCTATGATAGAGTGGGAAAATTTCATGCAACGTGGTATACATCCTTAGGGAGCACTTCAGACCCTAACTAGAGAAGTGGGAATGCTAGAACCTTCACCATGTACCTGAGTGAAATGAAGGATAAGATAGCTAGTATCTAGAGGATAACTCTAGAGATGGTCATGCAATACCAGGGGATATCTAAGTTCAAAGACACGAGACATAATATTTGGATCTAGGTGTGAAAGGATCCAAAGAAAGAGTGGTTGCAACTTCGATACTGTGTCAATGCAGAATAAGTAGATTAGGAGATCAAGGACTGGGAGGATGACTAGAAAGTCCTAGTTATAACCAAAGAGCTACCCAAGGAAAAGGAAATTGAAGAAGGCATGTCAAAAACATATATAGGAGACATAAGAATGGTGATGCAAGGGAATAAAGAAAAAGAAAAAAATTGCAACCACAAAGAAACTACCTCCAAAGAAGAAGCCAGGCCCTAAGCCAACGACATAGAAAAATGACAACGCACTCAATACGACTGGGTAGATAGGGAAGAAGGAAAATTTCCCCATGCAGGGAGAACAAGAAGGGGGGTACAGAGAAGAAAAAGAAACTCCAACAATGATACTCCCAACAGATGCAAGGCCACCCAAAAATTCATTCATACAAATAGGGCAGGGGGGGAGCACAAGAAATCGAAGGCACATAAGGACATCCTGGAATACACAATTACTGAGGATGACACAGACTTGGTAGAAGAGAGAGTTCAATACCATGCGGCTAAATAATATGAGGAGGTCGATAACCAAAGGGAAATAATTATGAAGGAATTGAAAGAGGTTATATAGGTTTGGGAATGGCTACAAGTAGCACAGACACAAGATAAAGGAAAGGGACCAATGCAGCAATCAAAATAGCAAGAGGACATAACCACGCATGACAATGAAGAAACAATACAAATTATAGCATAGGAAATTCCAAATTTCAACATTACAAAGGAAATGCTACAGATAGAGGAGGGAATAAAGCAGAAGCCGTTGAAATACTTGGAACAACTGGATTTGGTGTTAGCAAAAATACCAACGAAAGCACTATACAAATTGCACGTCAGCACCATATGGGAGGTATAGTCATGAGCCAGGGTTGATGCGATAGAAATAGAATTCGCCAAGGATGTTAAGAAAATACTACAGCTGACAATATAGAAAGTCAAGATGGAGAATTGGGAAGAGAAGCAGCACACAGATAAATTATAAAATAAACTACATGAATTCTTCAAAAATATTTTGGACAGCATGTGGGTAGTATAGAGCAATGTAGAAGAACATATACAGATCATCACGCATATAATTGAAGGGTACATGAAGGAGATATATGAACTAAAGGAAAAACGTACACCTACAACCCCTCATGAAGTCACAGTTGAGAGAGAACAACAGGAAGAACTACAAAAAAGTATGATCATAAGGGAAGCCAAGGAAGTCACAGAACTCTTTGACAAGACTGCACAAATATGGACTAGTCTTGAGGAAGATGAGAAGGTCCAACAATTTGATCAATAAGAATAAAAATTCAATGCTGCAATGCAGGATTTGAAGTAGTGACAGAAGGAAATGATCATCACTGAAAGGTTTAAATTCATGCAAGAGATGAAGAACCTACAGATGGAGTTAAATATTGCACAGGTAAACAAATAGGCAAGGTAGGCTCAATTGGAGCCACTCCAGGAGAAAGCAATGCAAATAATTGCAGAATTGGAGGAAGAAAAGAAAAGGATAGAGCAGGCTCATACAGAGAGCATAGAATTATTGAATGAACATATTATAGCATAGATGGTATATATTATAACAGAGAAAGTTGCACAGGTGAAAGCAAAAGGGGAGGAACTAGCAGGAAAGTTCCACAATTTGGAGAAGGTTTTACAGGGAGCACACACTACCTGAGTGGCTCAGGATGAGCCACATGTCAGTGTTGGGGGCCTATTGATACATGCCTATTTTTGGGAGAAAATCCAATTTTGGAGCATGCACCATATATGGAGGAAAATAAGCATGTTGAAGATGGATGCAAAGTAGCATGTCGAAGACCGAGGAAAAGTAGCGTGACACACATTCATACAAGCCTAGCCATGGGAGGGTTAGGGTTTTGGATATGAATGTAATGACTATGATCCAATAGAGTAGTATAAACAAAGGCATAAGATGTATAGAATAGGTTGGTTAATGAGCTAGAGAGTGAGTTTTTTAGGGTTAGGTTATAGGCTAGGGAGACTGGTGTGGTCTAATCCACCTCACGGATTGATCTTGTCATATTTTTTTGTTGTAATCATGGAGAATGTAATGCATGCAACATTGTCTTTGAAGAATGATGGATAAAAGAGAAGAAGAGGCAAATATTTGTGTATGTATCCCTAGGGGGGTGAACCACAATAACCATGATGTGTTAATGTGTGTGAATGGTTATTTTATTGTTTATGTTGTTTATTAGTTAAAGAATGGATGTTTAACTTAGATTATTACATCATGCATGCATAGTTTCCTTGATGAATGAATAATAGATCTAGATGAATGAGTAATAAATATGATGCATAAGAAAAATACACTCTTCATATTCCCAATCCCTTCCCTAAATACAAACATCTGAGTCTTGTAGTCACCCATAAGCTATCTCAGGTGAGACTGCGTTGTGCACTCTCTGCATAGTTTTTCCTTCTAGTTTACCAGGAGGGCTGATAGTTTGAGGATTGTTTTGGAAACCTTTGAGATCAGAACCTTCTGCATACCAGTGTATTTAGATTGTGTGTGCACTATGGCATACTTTGAATTGATTGGAATAGTGGATAAAACTACACCCTATCCAACATTGCTGGGATCAGATTGGGAATTTGATAATCGTACTATCATTAATATGAATACTAGGAAGATGATCTTGAATTAGGAGAATACATAGTCATTGCGCCATTGGATCCTTCAGAAGGAGGAAGGTATGTTGAACCTGTGAAATATAATTTCATTACAAAAGACATAAACCAGTTGTATAGAACTATTGTGCGAGAAGATGATTACATTTACCCAAAAATAGATGGAATGCTTAGCTAGAGAAGCAATAGTTCATGTGCTTCATATTCTGAGACAAGAATGAATAATTGGCAGCAATGGTTCCATGAGTAATCTACCATAATATGCGTGAGGGTGATGCGCACACTAATATAGGTTTGTACAGAGGTAAGAGAACCCCCTACTTTTTATGGTCAGAACGATTTAGAAGAATTTTTAACAAAGTTTGAGTTAGAAGTATTTGAAATTTAGAGGTTACCATTTTTGGATATTTCCTTGAAAACTACACTTGCATGTTGATGGGATACTCATAAGAAGAAGATCAACAACTAATATCAATGCAAGAGGTTACTACGCATTAGATTTGGTGTAGAACAAGAGAAAAAATATGTGGAAAAGTATGATGGAAATGTATAACCCAATGGATATTGGTACCACCATAAGAGTGGCCACATCATTTTATTCATACATTGGAAGGAATCCCAAGGAATTGGTATACATAATTGGAACAATGCAGAGAAACTGCAAATTGGGAGGAGATGCAGTGGAACTTTGTCATTACATTTTCATTTGAACATGAGAACCTAGAGATAGATACAACACTAAAGTTGCTAAGAGATAGGATCTTTGTAGAACCAAAAGTTGAAATTGTAACATCGTATGAGAACCAAAAGAGACAGACAGTCAGACAGTTTCTACACTGTTATCACGCCGTAGAAGAGGATCCAATAGAAGAAAACACATGAGATATCAGGACTACAGAAGTTGAAGGTGGAATAGAAGTAGAAGGTCCAAAGCTAGATTCAAAATATTTTGTTGCACCACTGAAGATAAAGAAGGTAAATATTGGAACATAAGAGAACCCAAACAATGCAAGTATTGGTGACTATTGGGACAACCAAATAGTGGAAATAATAA
Source organism: Picea glauca (assembly GCA_000966675.3). Lineage (NCBI taxonomy): Eukaryota > Viridiplantae > Streptophyta > Pinopsida > Pinales > Pinaceae > Picea > Picea glauca. Next base: position 216,448 of record JZKD02S1048745.1, on the reverse strand, counting down.
CAAAGTTATTATGCAAGTATAGTGACCTATTTCCATAAACATTTTTAGAGAAGAAAGGGGTAGCAGTAGAGTGTGGAGAGATGAAGATCCCTTTGAAGCCATATTCCATACCAATAATACAAATACCTTACATGTTAAATCCAGTGTATAATCAGAAAGTGAAGACAAAAATTAATAAAATCTTAGAGGCTGCTGTAATAGAACCTATGGAAGAATTTGAGTGGATTATCCCTATGGAAGTCCAGGAGAATAAGCAAGGGGGAATAAGTATTTGTGTAGACATGATGAATTTGAATGATGATTTTCTACATGATCCCTTCCCTACTCCATTTACAAATGAAGTTTTGGATAATGTAGGAGGACAAGAAGCACATTCATTGACTGATGTATTTTTAGGATATCACCATATCATAATTGCACGAGAAGATTGACATAAGACATCATTTGCAATAGAATGGGGGTCATATCAATATACAATAATGTCATTTGGGTTGAATAATGCCCCTGCTATCTTTTTAAGGGTAGTAGTAGTTGCTTTTAAGGACTTTATTCATAAGTTTTTGGAAGTGTATTTGGATTATTGGACAGTGTGTTGATGATTAAAAATTGTCAACGAAGTTTTGCTAAAGCCTATTATTATAAAAAAATAAAAAATAAATAATACTAGTAGGTGGGACCCCTTGAACTATTTAAGATCAGATATGTTCATTTTTTATGTTATGGTAATGTGCGACAGGGTTTACATGGTTGATGAGATCTTTTGTTATTGGCTATGGTTTAAGGTTATAAATCATTGATTCCTTCTGTTACTACATCTTGTGCCATCCATTAATATCATTGCTATCTGTTCTTGTCGCACCTTCACAACAAACATGTTAGTGAAATTATATGAAAGGTAGTTTTGAGAAAGACAAAATACTATAACAAATGCAAAGAAAAGGTACCTAGTTCTACAATACCACATGTGAACAATTTGAAGGAAATGAGAAAAAATTGCAAGGGGAAGATTTTAAAGATATCCTAACTATACTACATGCATGAAAAGACTTGATGATTTTTGTTAAACCCTAGCTAGCAAGTGAATGGTTATGCAATGATTAATTCAATTATGTGGTCGATATACATATGGTATATTTGGATAGATTGAACGTCAGTGGCTCATTTGACAAGGTGATAAGCATTAATGGTTATGTGATTTTGTTTGAGTTATATAATAAGTAATTGGATATATGATGTGGAAAATGCATTTGGCAAGTAATATGTGCAGATTCCAATGCATAGTTAAATTAATGGTGTTAATTGAGAGTTGTTTGGCATGTACTAATGAGTAAATGAATTGTGGGTGGAGGCGACGTGCATTTATTGCATGTCACCTTCACCCCTCCCGTTTTCCACCACCCTAGTCGAGCTATTGTTTGATCTTGCTTCTATGGTTATGCTCTAAATTCCTAGCAGAGAGGAACCGCTCGGCCAACTTGTGTTTTAAGGAATTTGATTACATGTATGTTCTTTTTTTGGCCATTCGTGACTTTGCTCTGGTTATGAAATGATTACTAGCTCAAGTGTATTGGTTTTTGTTTTCCTATGTATTGCAACTGGTAAATTTGTGTTCTTGAAATGAATGGTTCTTCCTACCATGATATTGAATTCGTAGAACATATTGGTCATCCTGGGTGGTAAATCTATGTTATATTGGCTAGTTTAGATGGAGATTTTTTGTTTGGTCTTGGGTGGATAGCTATCTTTGTGCTTTTGTCACTAAATCCAGTCATTGGATTTTATGGGTTTAATGGTTGAAGTCATTCTGCGTCATTGTGTTTTGTTCACTTGGAAATTAGTTGATTGCACCACTAGGGGTCATGAAATGAGGTTCCTGTTCTTCCTCGGACCTTTCTTCATCTCTGCGCTAGGATTTCTCGCTCGAAGAACATGAGGGTTATACCCTGCATGCGTTAAATAATATTTACAGGCCAGATTAAAGCTTCACCTTCTGTTGTGGCCCCCTGTCATGGATTTGTTACCTGTCCACAAATGAGTCTCTCTATGTATACACTGTTAGCCTCAGGTTCTTACCATTATAAGAGTGGCTCTTCTCTCCCCGTGTTGGATACAGAAAAAACCTTGTCCCTCCTGAGTCATGTCTGAAGATTGATAGAGAAGACCAGCTTGAATTCTTGGGTTTACTACTTGGTTATGGTTTTATAATTGTCGACTAGTTCAAACACAGGCTCTCCCAGTTGGTCGTGTGACAATCGTGTTGGTTGGTATACAGTCACTGCCTCTATTATAATAGTGGTAAACCCTACATTGCCGATTTCACTTTCAAAGTACACACAGTCACTCTCTTTATAACTCGGTATTGTTAATGAAGAAGGCCTCTGCCCCGATTCGATTGGATGTAGAGATATGTGTAGTTTCCACAACTTCAATTCGAATGGAAAATTGTTGGTTGATACACAACCACTAGTATTTGCACTAATGATTATTTGGATGTACAGTTGACATTGGTTACAAATTCTTGATTTTTTTCATGCATGTCACATTGTTTGGATGGTATTTTGCACATTGAAATAATGGTCATGATATTCGTGGTTTTCTTTTGGGGCCGAATGATTATTGAACTAGATGACTATATCCTTATGATTGTTTGATTGTATAATCTTGAGTTTGCACAGCATTGTTGATCACAGTTGGACTAAATAGAACTAATATTTTTTTAGGTTGATGACTCAGCACAATGAATTGAATTATTTCCATGATTGTGTGTTTGGTTTTGTAAAATGGAGATGTTGCATCATTTTTTTTTTGTGGTTGCACACTATGTATATTATGGACAGCTTGGGTTTCACAGAGTTTTAATCATGTTTATTGTTACAATTGATAATTTGTTATGAAAGGCATGTTGTCGACACCTTGTCATGTTGGATGGATGGACCAACTCTTTAAGCCACATAGAATTGTTTTTTTTTACAGTGGCAGAATTACATTCCCTGGGCGAATTACCCTATGCATAGTTGTGTCTAAATGGTGGTTGTTGGTTGTACGTTTAAATATCAATTCAAGTGTTGCAATTTGATCTTAGTTATTTGGTTATTGCCTATGTATGTTAATGAATATCATTGCACTTTGGTAGGCCTAATTGCAGTGATAGTGACTTCATTGTTAATTTTAAAACAAGACATTTGAGTGTAGTTGTGGATTGAAGAAGTGCATGGGAAGTGGTCGATTTTGATGGTTAATAGAGTGGAATGGTTATTGTTATAAGTTGCAAAGAATATAAATGATAGAAAAAGGATCCCTTTATAGAATTCATACTATCTTGTGATGACATTGTATTGGATATTTGATTTTGGACAATGAACTAGTTAAGTACACGATAATTATTATTTGGTCATGATGATTGTTGGTTGGTGCATCTATTTTTACTACAGAATGTTTTATGGATCACTTGATTAATTTCATGAACAATAATCATTCTCCTTCCCTTCCATGATTCCATTTTTCATTAATTACAAATCCCATCACCTTCCCATTTCATTTTTTCACTCCCTGTTCTGAGATTGATTACAGTCAAGAGAATTTCGGTGTTAAGGCAATTGAAAGTGGTAGTGTCTTGTGTGGACTACAATGATGTTTTATTGGTTTTATTTTCAGTTGATTGTTGTTGTCATTGAGCAATTATCATGTCTTTTCCCCCCTCATTATATCATATTTTCTCTCAATACAAATCCCTCACATATCCCAGAACCGTTTTTCACCCCCTTGTTCATTGATTAATAGTAAAAAAGTTTGTATGGATTGCATTGCATGAGTTTGATACATTGTTGAGCCAAATATATTTCATATTTTTAAGAGTTGTCATGTATGGCTATTTAAAAGACTATTTTCTAATCGATTACACATGCAGGATGGGTTTTTTCAGTCGAGGTAGCCATCGTAGAGGAAACATCGGTAGAGGTAATTGGAATCAAGACCCAATAAGGCCCAGGTTCTCCATACATTTTGACGTTGATTCACAAGACCTTGGCCAATTGTTTCATGCCAAATTATTCAATTGGATTGGGCAGGGAATAGTCCAACCCAAGCCCCGCAAGCCCCCGGTATCCTTGTACCTCCTCATGTCTCATTACAACCCGAGATCCCTGAATATGATGGATGGCAGGAGATTGTCCACCCGACAATCTACCAACATCATGTATGGCCCAACTTGTCCTTACCTACTCCTCCACTTGTTAACCCCATTGAAGAAGATGGCCCTGACCACTCGCTAGTGCAATCCTCCCATTCTAGTAAGAGATTGAAAATTGAAGCCCACCATGCCCTTGATAAAGGAAAAGCCATTGCTACCCCTTCCTCACCCTCCAATGGCTCTGACAAATCTGTGTCTCCCCGGATGCATTTGAGGGATGATTGTTCCCACGTGATTAGCGAGATTAGGCCCAAAGGCTCTACACAACCAAAGGAAATTTCAGGGAAATCAAGAGGTGACAGCAAGAATCAAGGAAGGGTTTCATCGCAGACTGGGAAATATGGATTTTGAGTTTATTTTATCTATTGTTTTATGACAGTTGACTTCAGGGATCTTTGGACAACATGTTTTATTTTGGATATATGAGTATTATTTTTGAGTTAATTTCAAATTTCATGAGCTAAAATTTGCCAAAAGTGAATATGTTAATGGGAGCCACAAGGGGGTGTGTTTTTCTTAACTAATGGTTATGTTATGATTATCATGATTGTTATGAACTAAAGGGAGTCACAAGGGGTCCCACCTACTAGTTATTATTTATTTATTACCCTTATTATTATTAATCTTCCCCCCTAACTAAAGTTAGTTGAGTCTTTTAATTAACTTAACTAATGAGTTGGTTCAACTACTTCAACCAATTTTAATTTGTTAAAAGCAAAGGGAAAGGGAGGAACAAGATGAGGATAGAAGCATAAGCATGCTAAGGTTTTCTCTTTGAGTTTATGTTGAGATAGTTTAGTTTTCATTCATTCATATATTTATCACAAGCCTAATCATCTTTTATGATAGCAGGGTCTTATTGTAGACAACAATATTCATGGTTGAATAAAATCATTCAGACACTTGTTTTTCAGAGGTGTTGATCTATCTTTGATAGTTTGTGTAGACTTGTCTATTTGTGAATTAGTTTTCATGACTGATAAAGGCTATTGTGCGGAGTTGAGTGGGAAGCAATCTATGGCAAGATGATAAAGATTTTAGAGTTCAGTTTTGGTTTTCTGTCAGAGGTCCTTTTGTATGTTCCATCGGGGATGTCTAAGTTTGACTTTGGTCCAATATTTTTGTATGAGATTTTGTAAAGAAAGTGACTCTTTGGTGAATTGGAATGAAATAAAGGATTTCTTTATGTCTCATCTGTCTTGATTATCATCTTGGTGTCTTTACTTCTATTCTTACATTGATTTCAGCAACTGTTATACTCAGAAAATTACATAATAGTGAATTTCCAACAAGTTTTTGGTTGATAAAATACTAGCCTAAGAACTTGTAATTAATACTTGTGAGTTAGGATGTTACTTTCATTAGCTATAAACATAGGGTGATATTCTCGTCTACTTTGATTTAGCCAAGTAAAGTCTGAAAATGCTTGAGTAAGATCATTTCATATATTTTCCTCAACATTTATTTAGCAACCATACTGGGGAGATCCTCTATATCTCTCTGGTTAATTTTTATATTCGATTTTTCATCAATACATCTTTCTTTTCTAAAGTTGATTGTTTGACTGCTTTACTATTAATGACTATTATTGTTGCAAGGCAGCCCAATCTTGAGCCTAGTCTCCAAAACTAGACAAGCATTGCTTTGAACTTGTTTCATACTATTTTAGACACTACCATGACCCGTGCTAAGATTAACCATTCTTGGGCAGAAACTGAACGAGATATTAGTGTTCAAGAACAACTGGAAGCTAGACATAGGCAACCTAGAAATCAACAGTAACCCTTTGTTTCTTCAGTTTTGGCCTTCTTTCATGTCCTTATGTTCTTTTGATTCTAGAAGAATAAGAGGCTTGTCACCTGAAATCAATCATATTTCTGAAATAGGAGAAAGAAGTGTAGTGTTATCTGTCCAACAAAGTGCTCTAAGGAGGAATTCATATGATTCATCCAGCTCATCTTTCTTTCCCTCACCTATCACCCACAGGATGGCATCTAGTGGAGGCTCTGGTGGACTGGAAGTGCTTCATATTTTCAATATTCATCATCATCAGTGATTGGTAGCTTATATAGCCACCATATCCCTATCCAATCTACCACAAATCCCACCAAAGTCATAAAAAAGTATGGACTTTTTTAGTTCGAAGAAGATGCCACAACCACACCATGGCATGTGTCATCTCCTCTTATCCTAGCACCTGCTACTCATCCACTTCCAAATTTTAAAGAGCGCCTGCCTAAGTTTTCAGGAAATAAAACTATCAATACCAATGAAAACTTCATGGAATTTTCTAATTCTTGTCATAACATAGGGGCCAACGACAATGACACCTTCATGTTCTTGTTCGTCAATTCCTTGGAAGGAAAGGATGTGGTCGACTTCTTTGACCTTCCTCCTAAGATCCTATCTACCTAGGAGGAGTTAATCTATTGGTTTTGATCCACTTATGGGAAATCTAAAATCCATGCTGAGAAGCTAAGGGAATATAATAATGTCACTTACAAAGATGGTGAGACCATCAAGTCTTTCAACTTGTGTTTCACCAAGTTGTACAATCAAATCCCCGAACTTATCCACCCCCAGAACTGAGTCGTTTTCATGCATTACTATAATGCATTTCCTTCTCCCTACCTTCATAGTCTTGAGGAGAAATCCATTGATAATCTCAATTCCTCTCATCATACTTTCTCAGAGTATGAAGAACAACTTGAAAGAACTGGTCTTCTCCAGGGAGAATCAGTTAGACAGAAAGAAATGTACGCCCTCTTACAACTAGTAAAAGACATGAATAATCATATGATATCATTTGAGTGGAAGGGTACTGTCTCCCCTCTCACACCGGGAGATTCATCCTCTTTTTCACCCCCTTTTAAGAATCTAGTTGAAAAACAATTTCATCCTAAGGCTATCTTGCCTCGGAGTTGGTGTAACTTTTGCATGGAGCACCACGAATAAACCACATGTGAGGTAAATAAGAGTGTCAGAGATAAGATCTTTGGTAAGAGACCAGAAGCTACTACTATTTTCCTAGACTTTGCAAAGCTGGAGGATGCCATGGTTGTTAATACTAGGAACAAAGCCTATGCTCCCAAGGGCAAATTTGACCCTCCTCGCAGTTCTTCTAGCTTGAGATCATCTTCAACCACTGCTACACCTCAGGTTCCTAAAATTCCTGAGAGTCAACAAATCACTCACCCTCTCCCCTCTTCCAAATACAATATATTGAATCAATTGGCCAACATCAAAGTAGATGCAACCCTCCTAGACATGGTTGTCATCCCTGAACAACAAATGCATCTGAAACAATTCATGGAAGGAAAAGCTTCTGTTGTAGCCAATCTTTCTGAAGAGGTAGATGAAGAGGATTCTTCTGTAAATAAAGTAGGTGTACATAACTTTAGATAGCCTGTAAAAAAAAACCCTTTTTATATTTCTATAAAGATCATTGATAAGATTGCCCATTGTTGCCTCATCAATGGTGGCTTGGGCCCAAGTGTGATTTTGAAGATTATTATGGAAGAGATAGGATTGTCTTGTACAAATGAAAATGGCAGAAGCATGATCTCCTATAATAGTCTGCAACAAACAACCGTATGTGATATTAAGAATGTAACCTTGGTTTTATGCGCTCATCCTCAGATAAGGACAACTCTCAGCATTCAGGTGATTGATATGCCTATAAGAAATTACTTAATTATATTGGGAAGAGATTAGCAAGCCTTAACAGGTGGATACCTCTCGCTTGATGGGACACATTTATCCGTTCCTTGGAATGGTAAGAATATTATATTCCTTAGAGAGGGAATAATTTCACCCTACATAGAGAGTGTTCCACAATCTAGTGTAAACTATATCAAAGAAGATCTAGGAGTGTATTCCATCTTTGTTGAAGAGGATAATATTCCTTTGGAAAGAATTTATTTAGATGATGATTTATGGCTTTTTCACTTTGATGGTTCACACTCTAATGAAGGTAGTGGGGCTGGTATTATCTTGGTTTCCCTTGTAATAAAAATTCATAATCTGTCATATAGATTGGAGTTTGGTTGTACAAACAATGCCATTGAATCCAAAGCTCTATTATTAGGCATTGAGAATTCCCTTAATATTGGTTGTGGTCACCTTTCAGTTTTCAGAAATTATGAGCTTGTTGTGAACCTGATTCGTAAGACTTGCTCTTCTAGTGACAAGCTGGTGGAACAATACTCCCAAAATGTTTGGGAACATGTCTCGAACCTTTTATCTTTCAACATCACTCACGTTAAGAAGGATTTAAATTCAATGGATGATCGGTTAGTTATCTTTGCATCCTCTCCTACTCAACAACTCTTGCCTCATAGGCCTGATTGTTATTTTCAATCTCTACATTGCCCATACATTCCTAAAAGGGAAGGATCTTGGAAGGCCATTCCTAATGATGAGAGAAATTGTACTCTCATTCAAAATGAACCTCTTAAGCCCGAGGATATTATACCCATAGAAAATAATGAGATTCTTGAGGGCTTGAATCCTCTTGAGAGTTCATGTTCATTGAGTGTTGTAGGAAAAAAAGAAAACATAACTAAGAGGATTTACAAAAGAAGGTGGTTGAAACCATCCTCCTGAACATTAGGACACATAAATCTTCAACAAATGTTAAAATAAATGTCCAATGTTCTGTTAGAAAAGAGATGGGGTCCACCGGGCTACTCGGTGAATGTCATAAAGTTTTTTCTTGGTCTTATGATGATCTTCGTGGTTTTGATTCTGGTCTTGTTCAACATATTATGAAACTAGTTGGGGAAAAACAAGAACTTGTTAACTCTACATTGGAAGCACCCTTTCGAAGGGAGTTGACAGATTTCTTAAGGGATGGAATGTTTTTTTTAGTCCACCCTAAGTGGGCTCCAAATGAGGAACCATCCTCGAGGACCACTAATGATATTATAACCTGTATTAGTCTTTGAACCTTCGGGAAAGAGATTATGAGAAATCTCTTTCATCCTCTCAATGTGGGAATATTTTTGTGACAAGTTGTAGAGTCACAATTAAGGCCCTTACTTGACAGTTTGTTGGGTTACAAAAGAATAAAACTAAAAGGGGCAAATGTTCACAAAACCACTTTTCCTACTAACTGCAATACTATGCTTTACAAATGTATGCCTTTTGGCTTACTTGATGCAAGTACCTCCTTTAAAGGGCCTATACACACAAATTTCAATGAATTGGTCAGTGTCCATGCTTATCTTATGATTTAATCATGTGTGTCAAGGGGATGATAATTACATCAGAGTTCCAAGTGTTGGGTCCTTTCCAAATTACTTTTGTCTTGGACACTAATTCATAAATTTTAGGGGAATTACAGAGGCAATTGTTTTCCTACAACACTAACAGTCCTCACTTGAAGTATTGTGAGGGGCTAGCATGAAAAGTTTGAATGTTGATTGGATTTCTGTATACTAGTAGCCTAGCTCTGCTTCTAATTTTTGTGTTTTTTTTTCTTTCTATGCTTATAGTACTTTGATTCTGCCTTCTGAGTTAAGTTTTTCTTTCCTTGATGCATTCATTTATGTCTTTATTATTGTTGTTTTGATTTCTGCATTGTTACTTCTGTTGCGATTTTTTTCCTTATCATCTTTTAGTGTTTGGTCAAGATAGGTTGTTGGATCAATTCTGCCACATTGACACTCCTGCAAAGCATTGTTAGTCGATAACAATCAATCTCACACCGTTTCTATGATGTCTCCTCTGAAGGGCCTTTGAAATTGTTACATATTTCCATTGTTGTCTTACAAGGAATTGGTTATTTCCTGCTTCTTCTTGCCATTTTTTCATCCATTAAGATCTTAAGAGAAAGTCTATAAGTTTTCCTCCTTGAAGGGTAGGATCATATTCCAATTGAATGATTATGCATAAAGTGGTAAAAACCCCTCATACTTAACACTTTTCATCAATTATTCCCAAATTCTCAGTCATCTTTCCATTAAATCCGCTCAATTCCCCATGTTGCATAATTATTATGGTTACATCTTCCAAAATTATTGTTCTTGATATGTGAAACCATGAGTTCTTAGTTCTAAATCTGTTGGAAACAAATTTTCCTATGGAGTCGCCAGTTTGTTGACGATTAAAAATTGTCAACGAAGTTTTTCCCGCAAAGTGTTTCTAAAGCCTATTATTATAAAAAAAAAAAAAAAAAACTAAATAATACTAGTAGGTGGGACCCCTTAAACTATTGAAGATTAGATCTATTCATATTTTATGTTATGGTAATGTGTGAGAGGTTGTACATGGTTGATGAGATCTTTTGTTATTGGCTATGGTTTAAGTTTATGAATCATTGATTCCTTATGTTACTACAACCTATGCTATTCATTAATATCATTTCCATCTAGTCTTCTCGTGCCTGCATAACAAACATGTTAGTGAAATTATATGAAACGACGTTTTGAGAAAGGAAAAATACTATAACAAATGAAAAGAAAAGGCACCTAGTTTTGCAATACCACATGCGAACAATTTGAAGGAAATGAGAAACAATTGCAATGGGAAGATTTTAAAGCTATCTTAACTATACGACATGCATGAAAAGACTTGATGATTATTGTTAAACCCTAGCTAGCAAGTAAATGGTTATACAATGATTAATTGAATTATGTGTCTGATATACATATCGTATATTTGGATAGATTGAATGTCGGTGGCTCATTTGAAAAGGTGATAGACATTAATGGTTATGCGATTTTGTTTGAGTTATATAATAAGAAATTGGATATATGATGTGGAAAACACATTTGGCAAGTAATATGTGCAGATTCAAACATAGAGTTAAATTAATGGTGTTAATTAAGAGTCGGTTGCCATGTAATGATGAGTAAATGAATTGTGGGTGGAGGCGACGTGAATTTACTTCACATCACCTTCACCCCTCCCATTAGTCACCACCCTAGTCGGGCTATTGTTTGATCTTGCTACTATGGTTATGCTCTGAATTCCTAGCAGACACTACTACATATGGGTGGATTATTCCATGGAATGTTTCCATGCTTCCACTAGTTTCATATTTTTTTTAAATAGGGCGGGATTTTCGTCATTATTGCCACGAAATTTTGTCGCAATATCCACAGAAATCTTATTTTAATCTAGTCAAGATTTTCGTCGCAATAGCGACAAAAAATTTTCCTATCTCATTGGTCAGTGTTAATGGATAGTTAACTATTTGATCTATATATACGTGACTTTAAGATTTGCGACACAATTGCTATAGTTGTGACATTGTTCTTAGCTTTTCTTTGAGCTGTTTATTTTTTCCGTAACCCATCGGTTGAAAAAATCCAATTCTCGATCTACATAGCTCGGATTTTGAACTTGCAAGGTTAGTATGTTATTTTTTATTGATGTGCTCATTTAACTTGTAAAATTTTGTTCAAATGTCCAAATTTCATGTAACTTGTTTTTTCCTTGATAATATATTATAATATGTGTAGTACCATATTTCATGTCTTTTGTTTTTGGATGTAGTTAGTATATTCTATGGAAAAAGGTATGTGGATTCCATAATATTTATGAGATCTTCCCATAATATTCACAAATTTCAAATAGAACTCACATTATTTTCCACAGACAAAGAGATATAATGCATGAGTGTGGAAGATAAAATAATAAAACAACGAAGAAAACTGCAATTTCAACTTGTAAAAAGAAAAATTCGAGGAAGCCTCTAATTTCAATGAAAGAGGCATAAGCTTACCAAATATTCAAGAAGAGACTATTCTGAAAGCTTCACCTCACCCAGAGAAATATTACTAACATTGCCCTCTTCTGCATAAATTCTTTGCTATCCTCAACCTATTGTAATAAATAATGGATAGGTTGGCATTAGTGACAAGATAACATGTTGATATTACATATAATTATTAATGTACGAGAGATAATCCATTATTTAAGCATGGAAAACAAAACCAAAGACTAAATATTGTGGTTGACATGATCGGGTCTGTACATTTTGCAAAACAAAGTATGAGAATTTCCATTATTTAAGCATGCAAAACAAAACATTATAAAACATTGTTTAATTTTTTGTAAATGTACAAAAGTCAAAATGATTTTGACTTGAAATCGATTGCTATATTCCCTAATTTAGCAGGGACTAATAAGATACATAAACACTAACGCTAAACTTATGTTAGGTATATATGTCATTATTATATAAAGAAAACATTTGTACACATATGACCTTATTATCAAGATGTTATCTATGTCGTGATTAGGCACATAACAATCACTTTTAACTAACCACCTTCAACCATCTTAGCTTATGGTTAGCCACCTTTAACATTCTTGGCTTATGACTATGCACCATAAACAAATGAACTTATGATTATATACCATAGTCTTCCAATATAAATAAAGTATATTTGTTTCAACTTTCTCAATAAAATCCACATACCCTTTTCTGATATGTGATGTTGTTTCTCTAAATTTTTATAATCACATGCAATTCTAGATGTAGTGATTAACTTTAGTTTGTAGTTGATGTAACATATTGTTTATACACTATTAATAAGGATTAGTATCTAAAATATAAAAAATTCATGGCGAAATCTACGATAACATGGTGAAATCTACTAGTTAGACAATGAAAAATGAGAACATGCCAAAGTGTCTTAGAAAATAAAATTGTGACCACTGTAAGTAGCATAAAATTGTGACCATTGTATGTAGATGCAAATC
>JZKD02S1048745.1:118795-137164 GCA_000966675.3 Picea glauca | reverse complement strand
TGTTTTATGGATAATATTTTTTACAAATGGATTTACATGTGTATGTGTGTGCTTTTTCTTTTACATGTGAGAAATATGCCAATCTAAAAATTCATTAGCTACAATATCTGTTAAATGATTAAATCTCCTAGGAACATGAATATACGTAATGTAATCAAAAGATATTTCTAAGAGATGTACCCTAAGTAATCATTGGTATAGAGTTGGATCATAAATGTGGTAAACCCCATTTAACTGGGACAAAAGTAGTTGAGCATCTAAGTAAACCCGGAGGTGATAAATGCCATGTAACAAAGCATGAACTAGCAATTCTATCACTGCACTATACTTGAAAACATTATTGGTTGCATCACCTAGACAAATACATACGGAAGATAGAAACTGGCCTCCAGGTGTGAAAATCACCCAAGATGCAGAAGCAAGCCTCCGAGTGTGTCGGCTAGCGCCATCCACGAACCCAGAGTAAACCTCCATTTAACTTGACATCTACCAAAGTGAAAAATAAGACATAAATAACTACACATCCATAAGACAAAAAGGAAAAAATGTATAAGAGACTATACATATATACAAGAATCCACCCACGTGACCAACCTAAGAGTAGTACTTCTTAAGGTAGATCCCATTTCTAGGCTTTGCTAAATAATTTCCCTCAAAATCAACCAGATGGTAAGAACCCTTCTTCAAGACCTCTTTCACAATGAAATTTTTGAAGCACATGGGTTTGAACTTGCCTACCCCCAGGGAATATTTTTCTTGATCATATACTAGGACAAGATCACCTTTAGAGAAAATACGATGGAAAACAGACCAATCATATTGACACTTGACTTGTTGCTTATGAGCCTTGTTAGCCAAGGCTGCATAACAACATTGCTCGAGATATATAAGGTGTTATTTAAGCAGTGTAGTTTCGGGTAGTAGTTTCACTGCCAAATGAAGGGATCTGACACTCAATGGGTAAGATTGCTTCCAGCCCATATGCGAGTTGAAAAGGTGAAAAACCGATGGTAGTCTTCACAGACGTTCGATAGGCCCACAACACTAAACACAACATCAAATTCCAATTTGACTTGGATGAATTGATCGTCCACTGAGGAATAGACTTGATAGACTTATTCACAGCTTCAACCTAACCATTTTCTTGTGGGTAATAGGGTGATGAATTTTCCTGTTTTAACCCAAGCTTTGGCGTTAACTCAATCATCATTTTATTCTGGAAGTGACTGCCATGGTCAGTGAAAATATCCTTTGGGATATCAAATATTTCTATTATATGAGTGAAAATGAAAAGGGCAGTGGTTTCTCCATCATTTCTAAACATCGGCATAGCTTCAACCCACTTTGTGAAGTAGTATACTACTACGATGATGTAACAATGCCCTCTGGATGAAGCCATGTGACATGTAGTAAAATGAATTCCCCACTTGGTGAAAGGGCCAACAATAATAATTGGAAACATAGGAGCAGGGTGTGCCCACATCTTCCGATAGAAGATATGGCACAGATGGCACTTCTTGACCACCTCAACACAATCCTTGATTAATGAGAACCATAAGTATCCTGTGTGTAGAATCTTTTTGGCTATTTCCAACCGGCACAAATAACTGCCACATTCTCCAGTGTGACATTCGTTCAAAATGAGTTCTTCTTTTTCATGGGTGAGACATCATCGAAGAATTCAATCGAGAATAAGATAGTTTAGCGCTTGGTGTTGAATTCGTCGATGATCATCGCAAGAAGAAGAAGTGGGGCACTTCAAAGTATGATGATACACATGTATATCTCCATACCAGGGGTCTGGATATGTAATTAGAAAAATATCTCCATTGATAGGCAACTCTTCGGGCATACTATCACCAAAATCGACTGGTAGTTCTAAAATTAGTTCGGCAAAGACCAAGGACTTTTTAGATTTTCCAGAGACAAAATCCAAGTCAAAATCCTGTAGGATACCTATCCATATACTGATATTTCCACCAATGGCCTGTCATGTTAACACATATTGGAAAGGGTTGACAATGACAATGACAGTGGTATTACGAAGCAATATATAGAGATGGAACCATTGGACAACGTGAACGGATACCAAAGAAGGTTTATCAACATGAGAGTAGTTGAGCTTTGGTCCAACTAGGCCTTAGATAAGATAATATATAATGCGTTCTTCAATCATGTCATCCTCTTGGACCAAGACCATGTCGATGGTTGACTCCGCAATAGCCAAATACAATAAGAAATCTATGTTATAATCAGGAGGCTAGAGAAAATGGACAGACATCAAAGAACATTTCAATGCTTCAAAGGAGCATTGAGAAGCTTCATCCCAAAATAACGGGACACCTTTTTTAAAAATATGCATGAACCCTTTAGTGATCTCGGCATAATTAGCGACAAAACGTTGAAGAAAATTTGTTTTTCCCTATAATCTCTGAAACTGGAGTATTGTGCACGGGGGAGGAAACTAAACTATCTCCTCAAAATTGAAAGGATAGACCATGATCCCTATTGTCGACACGATGAAACCTAATAAATGACCCAACATCACGAAAAAAATTAACTTATTATGATTCAAGCAGATCTGATAGTAGTGACATTGCTCAAAGATTAGTCATATATCGGCGGGATGATCAGATCTGTTGTGAGAACGTGATGCTAGATCATCAAGGTACAACTCGACTATGTGTTTGAGGTCATGAAAAGAGAATGACATGGCCCGCTGAAAGGTAGCTCCAGCATTCTTCATGCCAAAATTAATCTTGTGATATGCGAAGGTACCCCAAGGAAAAATAAAAGTCGTTTTATGTTGGTCCTCAGGTTTTATTTGAATCTTATTATATCCTAAAAAATCATCCATGAAAGAAAAGACTTCACAACCCTCACACTCATCTACAATCTGATCAATAAATGGGGTTTGGAAAATTATCTTTCAGGAAATCCTTTTCTAATCGCGGAAATCCATACAAACACAAATCATACCCCGTTTCTTGTTGATAGGAACCCGGTTTGATAGATAAAACCAACTTTGAGCAGTTTTTGTACTTCTTCCTTTATAGCCACTAATTTTTTAGGATTGATCGAACAAAGCTTCTATCAGACTGGTTTGACATCAAGATAATTCATGATTTAGTGTTCAAAAATTCATGGGTTGATACCTGGCATATCCTCGTAAGACTAGGAAAAACCATTGCGAAACTCCTTGAACAACTTGGTGTAAATTTTTATCTCTTCGAGGTAGCAATTCGCTCTGATGAAAACATTATCCACAATGCCAGGGGTTCTGGAGATATTGATAGGAATCGTTGCATAAATTCGTTCCATGTTACCATCGGTGTAAACTCTGTGTGTATCCATAGAATTGCTAGGACAAGGGCAATCTCAATTCACGGGCAAAACAAACTCTCCCGCCTATATTCTCTTATGCTCGGGAAGAAAATAATATCTCTGATGCAGATCATCCCAAGGTTTGTCGGGACCAATCATTGCCTCTATAATCACCTTGTTAGAGGGAAAGACCAAGTCTAAAGTATATTGAGAGGCAAGAGAATCCCGAGTCCAAATAGCCTCAAGAACGATATCTAGCTCCTATGAGGGAGCTAGATCGGGGTTGGCCGAGGCTTACTAGACATTGTTGTACACAACCTCATCTACAGAAAAGGGCATCGCCATGCCAAGGCTCCCTATCCCTTACATCGAATACGATGGGGAAGGTAAAGTCCATGGGCCATGAAAGTATTTCATTTTAAAAGACAACACTTGGAAAATTGCATCCCTCAACTGGTTAGGAACAATCGATAATCAAAAGTTCCCATCAATGAAGAAAATAAATCGACACCTAAGTTGACAATGCCATGCTGCAGGTTATCAATCATCGGGACCATGGAAGCCCCCGATGAAGGTTTAGGATGAGAGAAGGACAATTGGTCGATGGTTACAATTGGGCCCTCGTACAAAAATCATACGACCCAAAACACAGTGGCAATCACCGCATGCATCGCATAAGTCCAACTCCATCCTAACAAAATATTTTAGCCGAGAAGTGCATTGACTACTTCAAATTCGACGCACACAGTTTTAACCCCTAACTGCAAGGGGAAAAAAGGAATTATTTTGTGTGGTCTAAATGACCAACTGTCAAAATCCATAAGAAATGTAGGTGACAGAGAAAAATCAGGCTGGCCAATGGCCTTCCAACATGCCAATGAAATCACGCAAGTCAAGGCACCCTCATCTACCACCGTACAAAAAATGTTTCGCGTCAAATATTTCATGGTGTATGCCACTACTATCTGAAAGGCGACGTGGTGAGGAAGACAAGGCTTAAGGTCGGTTGGATAGAAAATGATCATTCCTAAGCTACTAGTCTTTGGAGATCCCAAGGTGGACAACAAAGATTTTCTCTGTGAGGGATAATTCTGGAGAAACTCAAGAGAAAACATTGCACAAGGGGTCTGTTCCAAATCCTACACGATGGAGTAGTTTTGAGAGACCATCATGTTTGTATTATGGTAATCCTTTTAAATGCACCTTTAGGGATGCAAGTCATTGTCTCACCCACTGTCTTCTCATTTTGAAGAGGAATCATTGGGTTAGTGGCCTCCTTTCCCTACTCGACAGATTTCGGTGTTCCGTAGTCACGAGTCCTAGTTGATAAATGAGCATCGACATTCATCATGTAAACATTCACGATCAGGTTGTTAGTAGTTGGAACGGGGGTCCTTGGCTACCCCTAGCTGCGCTCATGGATGTGGAAGCCTGAGCCATATTTTACCCTTGTGGAAAAGGGTTATTCAACACAAGAGGCTTTTGTTGTGCTAGTAGCTTCTAGGCTTCCAGAAGCCAAGGGAATAGGTGAGTCGGGTGGTCTTTCATGAAAATATTACATGGATACTTTGACTTCTTCTTCTTGTTTTTTCTCCCGCCAACATTGTTAGCATCCTTTTTATCCCCTTTACCCTTCTTGTTTCTCTCTTTATTCTTTCCCTCAGTCTTCTGGTTGGAATTGGGAGTTGTCAACTGCAAACTATTTACATTCGACGTCTAGGTAGTGGGGGCAGTCGAACTAGGAGTCTAGCTCACTACATTCTTTTGTATTGACAATTGTTGTAACTGATTTGAAAACAAATCGATGGACTTGCTTTGTGCTGAGCCCACTATGCCATCAATGTGGGGCCCATAATTTTCTTTGGCCTTATCAAGAGTAGACCGTGGCACATCGAGTAAATCAGTTCTAGATGCTACATCTTTGGACACGCAAGGAACCAAAGACTTCAAGAGCCACTCAAGAAATAAAACAAAAGGGACCTTGACCTTAATCAAGCTCTTTATATGCTACCACACTCGGATATGATCTGAGATATGGTTAGCCTTAGTCTACTCAAAGTTGTCCAAAAACTTTGTGTTGACATCGTATCCCATTGGAAACTGGAAAGGTTCAAGAAAACCATTTCCATGTCATTAAAGTAAGAGTACTCGATTTATTGACCTCGATATACCACTTCACATCACCCCCTATAAGAGTGCATTGAAAAAGGTGCAACTAAATGAAGTCATCTTTCAACGAGCTTTACGAGAACCACAAGTGAAATATAGTCACATGATCACCTGGATATTCGTCATGCTTTCCCTCAAATTTTGGAATATCTGAAGGAATTGTCGTTAGCATGGGGGGCCAACGTGGATTTTGACACATTAGGTCATTTAATAATCTTGACAAGTCTAGAAAATGCAAGATTTCCATAAAGGGTAGTTTTGGTTGCAGAGTATTTACAGGAAAAGAGGGCCCTATATTTTGACTGGCACCAGGTTGCTAGGAAAAGTTGGACTGTTGGCCAAGGTTTTGGTAGAAACCATGGCCGTGACTAGAAAAAGGAAATTGCATCTGTTTTTTCATCATCGAATGACTCCCGAAATTGGATAGCATAGCCTGCATGGGGATTTCACCCTGTGTCATGTTCCAAGGACCTTGGTTGGGGATGCCCCCTATCGATCCTCCCGACATAGGTACAAAACCTTTCCTGGGGTTCCATTGGGTATGGAAGGGGTTTCCACTTCCGGACATCCCTTGCGAGGAAAACGAGCCCTTCCAAGGATTCCAAAGACCTTGTGTGGAGTATACTCCAGTTGTCGTTTCTTGTGAAGGAATGCTACCTTTCACAGGGTTCTGTTGACCAAATCTGGGGTTGCCCCCAGTTGGAAAAGAAACCAAAGAGAAAGTGTTGTTCCCAAATGCACCAAACTAAGAGAACAACATATATCCCACCAACGTTGTGTAGGATGAAGGTCCCAAACTACCTCCACTAAACAAGCTATAATTAGCATTAGGCTCGATTGGCTACTGAAAAGTGCCACCGAGCGAAGGGGACAAAGGAGGTATATGACCCTCACCATAAGGAATAAAATTGAAAGGGGCAGTAGTTCCTGTGATTGATCCTCGCAAAAGAGTGTCAGAGATCCTTTCCCCCAGATCCATGGTCTATAAAGTAGAGTAAGAAAGAACTGAATTTGTATCAAATTTGGGCATCCCATATGAGAAGGGATCACCTATCATGTTCCGAGTGAATGAAATGGTGGTCAAAGACGTCAAAGGGATCGTACCACTACCCAAATTCATGGGTGGAGGGACAAATGTGTTTCTGATAGGATAAGGTGGGGGAGGATGTATGATTCCTCTTCTAGTGGTAGCCATAACAGGAGTACAGGGACTCCTGAACGAAGTAGCAACATTTTCTTCCATTTCCGCTTGTTGAACAAACTAGTGCTCAAAATATGTCACCTCGAGAGGGATAATATGGATTAGGAGTAGTGCCAACAAGTCGGTGATCAGAGGATTTGTTGTCCTAAAATCTTCGGTCTCGAGCTCAGAAAATATAGATTCCTATGGTGCTGGAAATTTTTCTCTCGGAGCAGGCTCAGACACAGTTTTCTGCGGCTCGGGTGCTTCAAATGATCCTTCTTGATCAAGTCTTCACCTCAATGGTGGCGGAGGTGCCTCCAAAGTAATTGATGATAGGCCCTGAAGCCTTCATGACTAGTGGATATGTTGATCTTCCACTTTGTGAAATTATCAACTGACACAGTAAGGTTTGAGTAGCATGAAACACAAAGAACATGCTAAAACTTTGCTAAAGATAAATCAAGAATTCGACTAACTAGTGGGAAGGATAGTTACGGTAATCGACACTTGAGAAGCTAATTGGTTTAAGTGCAACTCGAACACAAAATTACCCTCTGGGTATACTCTGTGAAGCGTGATCCTACGTCCACCATAGGTACAACAATATACCCTCGCAGTCACCTATGTAAGTCTGTAAAATATAGGAAACTAAGTTTCCAGATTGCAGACAGTCACTTGATGGGTACAATTAAAAGTTAGACATATTGTAATGAGCAGGATAACAAGTCTGAAGTTCTTCGAGGGTGCCAAAGGAAATTGGTCTAGAATAAAACTGAGGATATCAAATGGATGTGAGGTCCATGAAGCTTCGTAGGAAAATGCAATCAGTATTGTTCCAAAGAAAGACCCTTAATATACAATCCACACTACGTTCGATCCAAATTTGGAGGGGTTATCTCCTCTAACTTTCGTCACATGACCTTGTGTTTATCCCTTGTGTTAGAGGGGGGTCCTAGATAACTCTTACAATGATGGAATTAAGACATTCCCTATCTCAGAATCCAACGTTTGTTTTAAATGGCCTTGAAGAGTTTCCTTTTCACACCTAATTCAAGGCCCTTAAAGCCTAAACTAGTCGGTAAACCCTACAAACAAAAATTCTAATATATTTTAAGTTAAGAATTAATTTTAAGGCTTGATTTATGAAAAGGATGTGATCATGCAACTAATGGTGTTTCGAAGAGACGAGTATAGGAGATAAATTTAGATCTTTTGAAAGCAAAAGGATACTTCAAACTTAAAGAAAACCTTGTAAAATTCAACTTTTCTAATCAATGTTTCAAGATATTGTAATTGAAAGTTTCCTAAAAAGTGCTTTCATTTGACTAAGAAAATATACTTGTATTTTAGGAAATCAAGAAATAAATTTGAAAATGAGACTCTTTTCTTCTGCAAACAAACAACCTAGGCTACTTTACCAACCTAAATGCAAGAAAATATTTTTTTTTTATTTTTTATTTTTCGAACTGCTTTAACAAGAAAAACCAAAGTAAAAATATTTTTTGTTTTTCAAAGCAAGAAATAGGAAAAAAGAGAAAACATAAACCAAGATTGATAGAGACCCTAAGCCAACTGAAAAAAAGCATGGATTCAAACAACAAACCAAAGGAGGATGTAAAACTTGAAAGTTCACTCTAAACCTCTAGGGAAAACAAAACAAAACTAAGAAACAAGTTAACCAAAACTTTAACCCAAGATAAGGCCAAAAGCAAAGACACTCACAGGTTCAAGAAAGTCCTGAGAAGCCTAAACTTATATCAGGAAAGAGACAAAACTCTCTTTGTTAAAAAAACACTTTCAAGATACAGAGATGTGGGATGTTGGATCAGCCGCTTGCGTATGTATGCAGGGTGTCTATTGTGTAGGGGGTGTATGTACGTTGGTTGTCTACTGTGCAGGATGCATGTGTATGTGGGTTTAGCCAAAGCAGAGTGCATACACCTCTGAGACTTTTCAAAAAAGAAAAATACTAGGCATAATGACTGAGCAAGGAAATTTATTAGGCACCTTGCAGGTGAGCATAAACCCTTAAAGGAATCAATGAACTTGATTGGAACTCACAATACAATAAATAAC
The DNA here is from genome assembly GCA_000966675.3 of Picea glauca. Classification (NCBI taxonomy): domain Eukaryota; kingdom Viridiplantae; phylum Streptophyta; class Pinopsida; order Pinales; family Pinaceae; genus Picea; species Picea glauca. Next base: position 128,412 of record JZKD02S1048745.1, on the reverse strand, counting down.
CCAATCAAAAACCCAAAAACCTCCCTCTAAAACCTTAGAGAGACTCCCTAGTGGATTCGATAATTATGCTAGTAGGAAAATCCTTGTATAACTATACCAGGGTTCTAAGTATAGACAAAGCTATGAGCTCCCTTAAAAGGAAATATAATTCCTAAACTACCCCAAACATTCCACACACATGAACATAAAATGATAGAAGAGTAAGTCAAAAGAAGTACCTTTTGTCCAAACGTTTGATGCTGACCTCCTCGATCTTTGTTGCTTCCTTGGATGTTATTCTCCTCCCAAAGATGACTTGCATCAACACTTAGGGAAACAAGGCTACAAATATTCTATTTCTATTCATCAATTAGGGTTATATATAACTCATTATGCATAAACCAAATAAAATACATAAATATATTATTTAGGACACGGAAAAATATTATTTTATTCAATATTCAAATATTGGAAATTACAACCTTTGCAGGCCAATGATTTGTGAGCCTAGTCCAGGCTCCTCTTGACAATGCTCCAAGTGCACCTTCCAAATGCCTTCTCTCACAATCAGCTGATCACTTCAAGGGAAGGGAAGGGATTGTATGGGAGAAAAGGGTTGTTGATTATTTGGGTTGGTTTTAATTGATTTTAACCCTTGAAGAAAGTCTGGTAGCGAATTCCGGTAGCACAAAAGTTTTGGTGATGGACCCAAGTTTGTTTGATGGATAATGGTATGAGTTTTAATATATTTGCAGGTAAGGATATTCTATACGGATATTACATGTCATTCCATTTCCGGTGGTATGTGAAATGTCACATAACTCCTCACGGTTAGAGAATTATGGCCATGTGAAGTTGCAGAACCCTCATGAGTCATCTAGAAGCCCCAAAAGGTCAAAGTAGTCAAAGTGGTTGCAAAGAAGAAATTATTTAAATAATAAAGTGAAGTGATGAGTGTACTATAAGTCAAAGTCAATACAAAATAAATTATTTAAATAATAAAGTTAATGGAGAAATTACTAAGTGGACAAGTGATTAGAAGTGAGTTAGCCCTAAAATAAGGAAAGTGGTTTAAGATATTTTAGAAGGTAAATAATAAAGTGAAGTGATGAGTGTGCTATAATTCAAAGTGGATACAAAAAGAATTATTTAAATAATAAAGTTAATGGAGAAATTACTAAGTATACAAGTGGTTAGAAGTGGATTAGCCCTAAAATAAGGAAAGTGGTTTAAGATGGTTAGAAGGTAACCCCTTGGGGAAGCTACATAAAAGTATAAATAAGAAGCAAGGATCTCTCATTTTAAATAACACTTGAGCATATTGAATATATACAGGTTGTTGGATTACTGAGAGGGGGGGTGAATCAGTAATAGAGCAATTATAATACTTTTTAAACCAAATAATCCAAGTGTTACATCAATGTCGAATTATCATCCAATAATGAGAAATGAACAAATGAACAATCATACACATACACAGTACACCAGTGTTTTACGTGGAAACCCAAAGTGGGAGAAAACCACGAAATGTTTTTTCTTATATGTCTTGAAGAATTACATTCATTGGAAGCACCAAATTCCTTTTTTTTCCAGCTGCAACTGGAAGGAGGCTCCAACCCCCTAGTTTCTCAGGCTACAACCCGAGGGAATATCCAACTCCCCAATTCTATGGCTATAACCAGAAGGAGGCTACAACCCCCTATGTTCTTCGGCTACAACCACCTGTCCTTGCCCCATCCAACCGCCCTGATGTATAAGTAGAATGATGGAACCACTTCCACACTATCACTAGGGGATATATCATGGTAAACCTGTACCAATAAACATGAACCATGCATCAACCTGTACCTCAACCTGTAATCAACCTGTACCATAAACAAGTTCATCAACCATGCACCAACCTGTACCAAACAACCTGTAATCAACCTGTACCATACAAAAGTGTAACCAACCATGTACCAAGTATGTACCAATCATGTGTCAACTACTCATCAACTATGACTCATCAATATGTACCAACATCATCAACTATACACCTCATGTATGTGCCACCTCATCAACTACTTGTCTCAACCATGTACCAAACATGTACCTTATCCAAAATTCCTCATCAATTTCATCATCCAAATATGAATTGTAAATCTATAATAGACCTGGTGTATATGATCACATACCTGTAAACCTTCCTTAACTTTGACAACAAGAGACTAGCATCTTCATCAAACTTTTCTTTAGTCTCACATGACTAGTTTTGGATTAGTCAACAACCCTAACTGGAAATGATCATAGCTTTGTACCTGTAATGAATAAATATCTAAAACTGATATACAATGTTTTTCAATGTGTTTTATGAAATTCCTCCAGGTTTCACTACTTGGAACCTCTCAGAAAATAAGTTATAGCAAAAATGGCATACCTTGCTGAATTTTAGCTTATTCTAGAGAGCGACCTTGTAGAGCGTGCCCCGCACGGAATATTGGTCGAATGGATATGAAACTATTACACAGAATACTAAATAATGTACTATAACCAAAAAAATTGTTCTTACTTAATTTGTATATTCTACGAATAAGTTATGACATTTTTACCCGAAACACCTATTTTGGACTAGTTTTAGGACTAGCCACAAACCCTATTTTCCATGGAGTGTAACTCCAAAAATAAAACGACCCAAAAGATGAATTGTTTACCAAAGATACTTGGATATGTTTCCTCATTGGAATATCAATTTCATAGTTTGAATCATTCTATAAAAAAAGTTATTGCGAAAACGGTCAGATGACCTGTAAATAACATACCTTAGAAAGCATCATCAAGAGAATTTATCCTTCCTTGAATTCCGGCCTTGTTTTCTTCACCTTCCCTTATAAATTAAGCTTAGATATCCTTTGGTTACCTCATAAACCTATAGATATTCAATATTATCGAGTGTGTTTAAAACGAGATAGCCTTACCTCTTATTTATGCTCTCCAAGTAGCTTCCTTAAAACCATCTTCTAGGTCACTTTGCCCACTTTCCTTATTTTAGGGTTAACCCACTTCAAATTTCTCCATTAAATTTATTATTTAAATAATTATTTTGTATTCAAAATGAATTATAGTACACTCATCACTTCACTTTTTTATTTAACTTCTAAAATCTCTTAATCCACTTTGGCTACTTTGACCTTTTGGGGCTTCTAGATAACATAAGAGGGTCCTCCAACTTCGTAAGGCCATAACTCTCAAACCGTGAGGCATTATGTGATGTTCTACATACCAATAGAAATGGAATGACATGTACCATCCATATAGAATATTAGTACTTGCAAATATATCAAAACTCATACAATTATCCATCAACCAAACTTGGGTCCATTACCCAAACCTGGGTTCTCCAACTTCTCATGGCCATAACTCTCTAACTGTGAGGAGTTATGTGATGTTCCACATACGACTAGAAATGGAATGAAAAAAACTATCCATATAGGATAGTTTCACTGAAAAATTCACTTACCTTCATCTCATTATTACAAAAATAATCATGGGTTCTCTAACCATACTTCTAGGATAACTCAATCCGCAAAGCGTCTTCCCGTGAGGGCTTTCACCATAAGGGGACCAATTTGGAGTTCATCCATATGTACTTCTTATAAACCATGAAAAGACAATAATGAGTCATATTTACATCAAACAAACTTGGGTCCATTACCCAATCCTGTGTGTTATCGGGCTTTCTTCAAGGGTTGACATCAATGACAACCAACCTTAATCAACAATCTCCCGCTTTAGCATTGATGGAAACACTCTAATGCAATACTGAAGTCATATCATTCATGCTTCCCATGGAACCATGCCTATGGCCTTTGCATCTCTGTGACCATTGCTCCCCATGGAATCATGCCTTTGTCCTCTGCATCTGATAAATCTTCCCCCCTTTGTCATCAATGGAAAAGGTATATTTCCATCCAGGGCTTCTCCCCCTAACTAAACTGTCCTCTTATGGTGCTTCCTCGCATACATATAAGACATATAAGATAATCATTCAAAACAATTCATTTTGGAGTAGAAATAACTCTGAGTCTCTAGTGAAGGTACTTAAAGGCCTCCCGTGGAAGTGGTTTTGTAAAGATGTCTGTCACTTATTCTTTTGTTCCCACATACTCAACTCTATTGCTCTTTTCTACAACCTGCTCCTATAGAAAGTGATACTTGATTGGAATGTGCTTCGTCTTGGAGTGCATTACAGGGTTCTTTGAGATACTGATAGTTCTTTTATTTCACAATAGATTGGAATGGGCTCATCATACTCAACCTGTATATCTGCCAGAGTTTGTTTCATCCAAAGAACCTGTGTACAACATGATGTTGCTGCAATATACTCTGCCTTAGCTGTAAATGAATATATTGATGATTGTTTCTTGCTTAGCCATGATACTAAGCACTGACCCAATTAGAATGTTTCTCCACTGGTGCTTCATCAGTCATCAATACAACCTGTCCAATCTGCATTTATGTAAGCAATAAGCGATAGATCCTTTCCTTTTGGATACCATAATCCAAACTCTTAGGTTCCTTTGAGATATTTGAAAATCCTCTTCACTGCTAATACATGTGATTCCTTTAGTGTTGCTTGAAATCATGCCACCTTTCAAACTTCTTGCATTACATCTACTATGGATGATGTCACATATAGTAGGTTTCTAATCATTGACCTATATTGCCTTTGATATGTAGACTTTGAATCATCATCTTTTCTCAACTTGCAACTAGTTTGCATGGGAGTGATAACTAGTTTTCAATCTTCCATTCCAAACCTCTTTAGCATTTCTATGATATAATTGGTTTGAGAAATAAAAATTCCTTGGTTCCTTTGACGTATCTGAAGTCCCAAAAAGAAAGATAGTTCTCCAAGTAACGATATTTCAAATTCATTCTGCATATCTTTTGCAAATTTCTATATTAACCTGTCATCATCACTACCAAAAATAATATCATCAACATAAACTTCAACTAATAAAATATTACCTTGACTTACCTTGATGTAGAGTTTGTTGTCTGCACTTCCTTTTCTGAACCCTTCCTACCGTAGATACATATCCAGTCTAGAGTACCATACTCTAGGAGCTTGTTTTAGACCATACAAGGCCTTCTTTAATTTACACACATAATATGTGTTCTTTGACAACTGAAACCCTTCTGGTTGTTCAATGTAGACTTCTTCTTCAAGTTCCCCATTCGGAAAATCTGATTTTATGTCCATCTGATATGCTTTAATATTTTTGGAGCATGCATAAGCTAAAAGAAAATGGATTGCTTCCATTCTGGAAACTGGGGCAAATGTCTCTTCAAAGTCGATTCCTTCAATCTCTGCATATCCTTTACATACCAATATAGCTTTGTTCCTTGTAACCTGTCCATCTTCATTCAATTTATTCCTAAAGACCCACTTTGTGTCAATCACATTCTTATTCTTTGGTCTTGGAACCAATTTCCAAGTGTCATTTTTCTCTATTTGATCCAATTCTTCATTCATGGCCTTATTCAAAAATTCATCCTTGCTGGATTCTTCAAAATAGTTTGGTTCAATTGTAGATAAGAGTTCTAGGTGTGTTTGTTCTGGTGAACAGATTTTTCTTCTAGTCTCAACTCCTCCATCTTTGTTTCCAATAATATAATTTGAAGGATGATTCTTCTGTACTCATCTGCTAGGTGTCTTTGGAGATACTTGCTAAACTTTCTCTTTTGTTTCCGTTGGATTCTCTTCATCTTCCTCTTCTACTTCATCTTCTACTTCTTCTTCGAAAAGTTGTTCCATTGATTTATTTTCTTCTTCCTTTGATTCTGGTCTGCCTGTTTCATCAATTGTTATGTTGATTCTTTCAACACCTTTGTTCAATCTTAGATTGTAACACTTGTATTCTTTCCTTGTACTTGAGTAACCAACAAGTACTCCTTTGTCCACATGAGAGTCAAACTTTACCATTCTGTCATCTCCTCTTTTGATGTAGAATTTGCTTCCAAAAAATCTAAAGTGCTTCACATTTGTTGGTCTTCCTTTCCATAGCTCGTAGGGAGTTTTATCAGTGTTGTTTATGAGAATTACTTTGTTTTGAATGTGAATTGTTGTATGCAATTCAGTGTCCAAAATATATCTATCAATTTGGAATCCATTAACATTGTTCAAGCCATTTCCTGTATTGTCCTGTTCTTTCTTTCAACAACTCCATTCTGTTGAGGTGTCCTAGCAAAGGAGAATTGTATTTTTATTCCATGATTGTTGCAGTAGTCCACAAATTCCTTTGAAGTGTACTCTTCTCTATTATCATATCTCAAGCATTTAATTCTTGAATCCATCTCATTTTCAACCATTTCCTTGTAGATCTTGATGTTTTCAAAAGCTTCTGACTTGTTCTTGAGAAAACAAACTGCAATCATTCTTGTATAATCATCAACTAATAACATAAAGTATCTCTCACCATTTAATCCCTTTGTTGTAGTTGGTCCAACTAGATCAATATGCACAATTTCCAGTGGTCTTGTTGTTGAATATTCCTTTGATTTGAACATGGTATTTGTTTTCTTTCCTTGTTGAAAATGCTTGCATAAAGTGTTGGTTGGTTTTGTGATCTAGGGCATTTCTCTGACTGATTATATTTTGATGACTTTGAAAAGGTTATCAAAATGCATGTGACCCATTCTTCTGTGCCATATACATCGTTCATCTTCCTTTCCTAAACAACACTTTTCATTTCTAATTTCACTTAACACATATATGTTGTTTGGAGTTCTTGCAGCTGTACCGACCAATTTTCCTGAACCTTCTCTTCTTATCTCACACTTTTGTGAATCAAAAGTAGCTTTATGACCTTGGTCACACATTTGACTCATACTTAGAAGATTATGTTTCATATCTTCTACCAGTAGAACATTTTGTGTCTTTTCATTCTTGTTCCTAATTCAGACTGTGCCTTCTCCAATGATTTTGGATGAATTATCATTTCCGAAGGAGACTGATCCATTTCTTTCCTTTCATAATGTAAGAAATTTGTCTCTATCACATGTTATGAGTTTTGAACACCCACTGTCAACATACCAACTGTGTTTCTTCTTCTTATCTTGTAGAGCGACTGTGCATTCTTCATTTCTATACTGATATTGCTTTCTTATCCATGTCGTTTTTTGAGGTTCTTGTCTGTGACTATTTTTATTCTGTTAAGGTTCTTTAGGAGGGACTGCCATTCTGGAATCTTTGGCCATGTGTCCAAAATTGTTACATTTGTAACATTCCACTTCAGTGCTCAAAGTTTCAAACCTATTGTAACTTCTTCTTTGTGTTTCACTAGGTTGTCTTGAATAATCCCTTTGTGTATGACTCTCAAAGTTGTTATTGTTCATGTTGTTATCTCTACAATTCACATATTTATGTCCAAAATTATTACATGCATAACATAAACCAAAAAATATAGTTCGATACCTAGGATTTGAAGATCTTCTGAAAGGAGGTGCTCTTATAAATCCTTTTTCTTCTTGAGGCCTATTTGTCTATTGTTGATTCTGAAATTTGAATCTTCTCGGTGGAGGAGTGTCCCTGTAATATTCCTTGTATATCTTCCTATCCCCTTTGATTGTTTCTGCATAGCTTTTTGGATTTGTTTCTTGCTCTGATGTTTTGGAGCTTGATCCCTTTTCTATCTGATTGTATCCAAGTTCAGACTTGTCAAGATGAGATTTTTGACTGTTGATAATGTCATCCAGAACTTTTGAGCTATTCTTCATATTTTTCTTTTGAATATCCTTTCTTAGTGTGACAATATATGCTTCCAAGTTTCCAATGATCTTGTCCTTTTCTTCTATCTGTTCTTTTAGTGATTCTTGAATTCTTTTATCTTCTTCTATTTGAACCTTCAATTTTGTGATCATTTGTTCTAGTTATCGAGTGTCCCTTTTCTTGTCTAGTTATGCTCATAGTTTCTTGTTTTTCTTCTTTTCTCTTCTGATAACTTCTATGGCACACATTAATTCTTCTCGATAGTCAACTTCTGCCTCTTCAATTTCTTCTTTGACTTCTTCATATCCTTCTTCAGCTTCTTCATATTCTTCTTTGGATTCTTCTTTGTCAGAGTCTTTTACTGCCATGAATAGAACTCTTCTTGTCTCACTGTCACTGACTTCATCTTCATCTGATGTGTTGTCTTCTTTGGTGCATAATATTTTCTTGAAAACTTTCTTTGTAGTTATTTTTCCTTTATATGTGTGTTTGCCTTTTGAGTAACCTTCATCATTTCTCTTTTTCTTATGAGGACATTTTTTAGAAAAATGACCAATACCATCACAATTAAAACAAATTAAAGGAATCTTACATCTATACCTACCGTTGGTTCCCTTGTTCAGTCTTTTAACGAAGTTGGCCACTTCTTCATCATTTTCCGAGATGTCACTATTGCTGCTATATTCTTCTTGTTGTTTTTTATTTTTCTTTGATCTTTTGGATGCTTTGAAGGATGCTTCTTTAACATCTGGATTTTCCTGTTCAGTTCTCATTTCATATGCTATGAAGATTCCATGTAGTTCAACCATGATTATTGAGTTTAGATCTGATCTTTATTCTAGTGTTGATATCTTAGGGTTGAATCTTATAGGAAGAGATCTTAGTTCCTTTTGAACAATTATAGATTCTTTGATTTCTTCTCCCAATCCTATGATTGCATTCACTGTTTCATCAACTCGTAAGAAGTAGGCTGCAATATTTTCATCTTCCTTCATTTTTAGTTGTTCGAACTAACCTCTGTAAGTTTGAAGCTTTGCTTCTTTGACCTTTGTATCTCCTTCATAAATATTTCAAAGCTTGTCCCAAATATCTTTAGCGGATTTACAATGTGCAACTTTGGTGAATACCGTATCACCGAGACCATTCAAAAGTGCATTTTTGGCTTTGGAATTATTCTCACCAAGTTTCACTTCTTTGTCATTTGTTGGTGGAACTGTTGGTGTTGTGTATCCATCTACAAGTGAATGCCAAACTTGAAATCCCTATGCCTGTATATATATGTCTTTATCCTTATGCTCCAAAAAGCATACTTTTGTCCATCAAACTATGGTATTCCATTTTTATACAAATTGTTGTTCTCCATGATCTACCTTTCAGTGGTTAAACCGATTTTTGAAGGAACCTACTCTGATACCAATTGTTGGATTACTGAGATGGGGGGTGAATCAGTAATAGAGAAATTATAATCATTTTTAAACCAAACAATCCAAGTGTTATATCAATGTAGAATTATCATCCGATAATGAGCTATGAACAAATGAACAATCATACCCATACACAGTACACTAGTGTTTTACGTGGAAAACCGAAGCGGGAGAAAACCACGAAATGATTTTTCTTATATGTCTTGAAGAATTACATTTATTGGAAGCACCAACTTCCTTTGTGTTCCAACTACAACTGGAAGGAGGCGCCAACCCCCTAGTTTCTCAAGCTACAACCTGAGGGAAGCTCCAACTCCCTAATTCTCTGGCTACAACCAGAAGGAGGCTACAACCCCCTATGTTCTCCGGCTACAATTGGAAGGTGGCTACAACCACCTATCCTTGCCCCATCCAACCGCCCTGAAGTATAAGTAGAATGATGGAACCCCTGTTACACTATCACT
>JZKD02S1048745.1:92582-105426 GCA_000966675.3 Picea glauca | reverse complement strand
GAGGAAACATATCCAAGTAGTTGTGATAAAAATTTCATCTTGTGGGTCGTTGTAGTTTTGGAGTTACACTCCGTGGACAATAGGGTTTGTGGCTAGTCATGAAACTAGTCTAAAATAGGTGTTTTAGGTAAAAATGTCATAACTTATTCATAACATATCCAAATTTAGTAAGACCAAATGTATTGGTTAGAGTATTATTTTTCGTATTTTGTGTACCACTTTTATATCCACAGAACAAATATTCTATGTGCAGAACTCTCTACAAGTTATCTCTCTAGAATAAGACAAAATTCAACAAGGTATGCCATTTTTTCTATAACTCATTTTCTAAGAGGTTACAAGTAGTGAAATCTCGAAGAATTTCATAAAATACACTGAAGAACATTGTGTACCATTTTCATATATTTATTCATTACAGGTACACAGTTATGATTATTTCAAGTTAGGGTTGTTGACTAATCCAAAATTAGTCATGTGAGACTAAAGTAAAGTTTGATAAAATGCTAGTCTCTTGTTGTTAAAGTTAATGAAGGTTTGCAGATATGTGATCATATACACTAGGTCTATTACAGAGTTACAAATCATATTTGGATGATGAAATTGATGAGGGATTTTGGTTGAGGTGTGTTACAGATAGAGGTTGTATAACAGTGAGGTTGTGGCACATGGTTTGATGTAATGGTTTAAGGTATTTGGTTATGGATAGTGTGATGTATTTATATAGAAATTTTGATGGTTATATTGGTATATGTATCTGTTATATGGTAGAGATACATGTTGGGTACATGGTTGAGACAAGTAGTTGATGAGTTGGCACATACATGAGGTGTATAGTTGATGATGTTGGTACATCTTGATGAGTCATAGTTTATGTCTATTTGATGCATGATTGGTACATATTTGGTGCATGGTTGATGCACTCATTGATAGTACATGTTGAGGTATAGGTTGGTGCATGGTTGATGCACTTGTTTATGGTATAGGTTGATTACGTGTTGTTTGGTATAGGTTGGTGCATGGTTGATGCACTTGTTTGTGGTACATGTTGATTACAGGTTGATTGGTACAGGTTTACAACAATATATCTCATAGTGATAATGTGACAGTCGTTCCATCATTCTACTTATATTTTAGACCAGTTGGACGGGGCAAGGACAAGTGGTTGTAGCCACCTTCCATTTGTAGCTGGAGAACATAGGGGATTGTAGCCTCCTTCTGGTTGTAGCCAGAAAATTAGGGAGTTGGAGCTTCCCTCAGGTTGTAGCCTAAGAAACTAGGGGTTTGTAGCCTCCTTTTGGTTGTAGCCAGAGAATTGGGGAGTTGGAGCTTCTCTCAGGCTATAGCCTGAGAAACTAGGGGGTTGGAGCCTCCTTCTAGTTGTAGCTGGAAAACAAAGGAAGTTGGTGCTTCAAATGAATGCAATTCTTAAATACATATAAGAAAAAGAATTATGTGGTTTTATCCCACTTTGGGTTTCCACGTAAAAACATTGGTGTACTATGTATGTGTATGATTGCTCATTTGTTCATTGTTTATTTACTCTACAACTATTGGATGATAATGCTACATTGATATAACACTTGCATTTTATGGTTAAAAAGGATTAGATTGCTCTATTACTGATTTACCCACCCTCTCAGTAATCCAACAAGGGCTAGAAAGGGAATGCTAAGGCGATAACTCAAAAATGGTTTCAAATACCTGGGTAAGGAAGGAAAGGGATTTGGGAATAATTTCACCGTTCTAATGCTTGATGTGGAAATGGGACCCCAAGACCTCCTTTTATATGACAAAAGGATATTTATTAAGTTTGGGGATGGGCTATAATAGGTGAAATGGTTGGAAAACCTCCAATATTCAGTTAATTCCATCGAATTCCTAGCAAATTTTTATTTTTTGCATCTTTTGAATGTAAATGCGAGTTTTTTAGTATGAAGCTAGCGTATGTACGCGAGATATCTAGCATGAAACAAGCATATGTACATGGGCAGTAGTGCAACAGAGCACATAAATGCTCCAAAAAATGGTTTTTTAAATAGAGTTCCTCAACAGTGAATTAGCAAATGGTGTAAGTAGAAAGGCCAATGCCATGTATGCATAAGTAGGGAATTTTAGGGCTATAATAGTCCTCCAATATGAATCCACCTCTATCATTGCACAATGCATTATAATGGGGTATCTTGTTATACTTTACATTAGTATATTGTGGCTACGTGGCATTGAATTGTGGTTGCACATTATCGAACTGTAGTGTGACTTACCTTTTCATTATCTCTGCTTGCACCCTGTAGGTGTCTGAAGTTCTCTCTCTCATCAATTCCAATGTTCTACAGTCCTTGTCATTGTGACACATTGATTTACAAAAATTGTAGTAAGAACTTTGTGGCACTATCTTATACTTTTTCATCATGGGAAAATGATATGGATCATGCCCGTGTGTCTTACAAATTTCACACCATAGTCCTCCTATAGGAAAGGGGTTTTGTACCCCTGTTGCCAAGTACTATGCAGAGGTTGGACATTCATTCTTATGGTGTCCTTCTATCATGCATAAAATGCACTGAACATGTTGTCCCTTGACCATATTTTATGGAAACGCTGGTCATGTTTGACTGATTTTGGGACTTCGACAAGTTGGTCAAAGGAAGAGCTCCAGGCAAAGCAAATATTGTGGGATCTCACCACCTTTTATGGAATTTTTGGGTTAGGGTTTATGTAATGGGTATGGGATGTTGGCCCATGGTTTTTTACCCATGCTTAGGCCCATCTTATAAAGTATAAATAGGAAGATAGGTGATGTAAGTAGGATATAGAGATATAGCTGAGGTGCTAAGTAGTGTTATGTGCAAGTAATTGGACTTTGTACATATTGTATGTTGAGACTTGCAGAGCTAAGTGCAAGTCATCTATATTTCTTTGTGCATAGACAGTGTGAGGCTCTGTGCCTAGATCTACTCGGGGAAGGAGTATCTAGTGAGGTGCATGCAGATCTCATGTCCTATGCAGAGTGGATTTTGAGGCTCTGTGCATGTATGATGATTGACAAAAGATAATAAATAAGAAGAAGATTTGGTGGATGTAGCCCCATGCTAGGGGTGAAACACGTACATCCTGTGTTGTGGTTTCTTTGTGCATTATGACTGATATGTGATTGATGTGATTTATGTTTAGATGCATCTGATATGATATCTTAGTGCTTAGTGATGTGAATGAATGCTAGATCTGATCTATTTCTATATGCTAAGTTCTTAGATGTGTTAGATCTAATTGAGTACTACGTTGCTATGTAATTAGGGTTTTATCTGCGATGTGGATAAGGGTTAAATACTAATGAATGATAATTTCTAAGTGCTTTGTTAGAGTGTTGTAATCACAGATCTGTGTCCCAGCTAGGTTGTAGACACTTGATTCCTGCAACCACCCCTGCCACTACCTCGGGTGAGACTGCACCTGCTTCGCAGGTGTTGCCGAAAGGGACAGTAGTTAAGGTTTTTTTGGTGTTATGTTGAAGTGTTTAACTCTGGGTCTACCCCTGTCCCAACAAATGGTTCCATTGCCGGGACCTGAAACTGTGATTGTTGGGAACTAAAGAAAAGAGAAAGCTATGTGCATAGATCTGTTGTTGTAGTGCATAGTATTCTACTTAACTTGTAAAGCTCTATGATAAGAAAGGAATCATATTTGAAGAAAAGAGGTAAGATCTTAAATATTTTTTCTCTGATAAAGGTAATATAAGTGGAAAATTTTGTCTCAAAAGAATTGATCTAGATTTTTTTGATAGATTTTTTCCTAGTCTGAAAACTAGGGCACAACTAGAAGAAAGAATATATGAAATGAATAGATCTGATAGAAGTAATGAAAGATATGTTATTCCTATGCATATAAAGTATTTTTGGACTAAAAACCGGATGCAGGTTCCTAGAAATAATTTTTTGTAGGTTGATCACTATGATCTCAGTGCCCAGTACAGGAAAGGTTGGGGATCATTTAAGAGAAAGAGAGGATTAACTCTTTGCTACATTTGTAGAAGACCGAGACATCTTGCTAAGGAATGCCCTGGTAGAGGTCCTATTTTCCTTTGTTGTAAAGATATTGGACATGAAGTTCTAGATTTCCCTAGAATGATTGCTAAAGTTGAGAAGATGAATATGAGACAAGAAAAACCTGAGGAAGGCTAAGAAACTAAGGATATGATAGAACCCTAGAGAGAATCAGAGACTGTATTGTTGCATATGAAAGAAACCCTGAATGATCATAGTGATATCAGTTTATCAGAGATCTTAAGAGAGAAAGATTGTATAGAAGCAAGAATAGGATACTTTGACATAGACTATGTATTGGATGCAAAAACATAAGTGAATATCATGACAGAAATAACTTGGGAAATTTTGGGAAAGCCAACTATGATTCCTTCACTGGGAGGAATAAGATTGTTTAAAGGAAAATTGATAACCCTATGTGGAAGACTTACCCAGATACCTATGAGTGCTCATGGATCTTTGACAGAGGAAGAATTCAAGGTCATCAAATTTGTTGAGAACAACCCCCCATTTTTTGTTTTGCTAGGAAAAACCTGGATTGAGAAAGATCAAGTCAGAAAGAAAAAAGAAGAGGAAGCTATAGAGTAGAAAAAGAAAGAACTAAGGGATTTCATGGCTAGAAGAATAACATGCTTAATATAAGAACATGAGGACAATTCAAAGCTACTAGGAACCAGATACCTTACTGTCGAAGTTGAAGGAATGCAAGGAGGCTTAAGAAACCTATCCATGCAAGCGAGTAGAACACCTACTCTAGAAAAAGAAGAAGGATTACCTTCGAACCCTGCAAAAGATCATCAGTAGTGCAAAGTTACTATGTTGAGTATAGATAATAATAACAATGGAAAGAGAAACCTAGTAACTCATATCACAGGAAAGAAATATAGAAAGCTCAGTAAGAAGAAATCTAAGTTGGAAAAATTACAGGAAGTTCTAGAGAGGACTTCACAGAAAGAAGGTTTGCAGAATTTGAACTCTGTCGGAATATCAGAACAATGTAGATTGGCACTTCACCATAACGAAGCAATATAACCATTGGAGGCACCCCGACCATTAGAACGATGCTCCAAAATGTCTAGAAACACAGTTATGGATGAAAATATCACCATTGGACCATTGAGACCATGCCCTAATGGATCGAATCACATTGATGAAGGATTTATTTCCCATTGGAGGAATATGTTACGATGTTTTCTATTTATCTCATCGAATGTTGCATCGAGAACACTTTTGTGAATTGTGAGTATCTGAGCTCGCAGAAAATTCATCGTTATCGCACTGTGCCTATTGAAACCTTGCCACCCGTTCTGTTACCTTGAGTGTTTGATCATTGACTTGAGATACCTGATCTCGAGTGTGCATGTCAGGTGACCTAAGTGTAGTAGAGAAATATATCGAAGAGATCTTCATAAACCTCATGGCTGAGAAGGTCATGTCCACAGGGGTTTAAGCCTCATCGACGAGAGGAGTGAAAGCATCCCCGTTGACTTTGTGGATCTGGACCATCCCAAGCTATGACCGAGAAATGAACCAAGCATCCTAATGACTTGGAAAATGTAAAGCTCATCCCATCAATCCTGCCTAACTACATCCCGCCTCTGGCTGTCGTGGTGAGTCGTGACAGTGTTTCGAGGGACTTCGACTACACGTTGATTATTGCATACCCCCCGAAGGGGATATGCGTAATCAAACCGTAATTGTAGAGGATTCTAACGTTGAAGATCAACGACTATAAATTGGGATATTAGAAGAACTATTGCATGCTCTCACCTCATAAATATTTGACCAAGATAAAGGGAAATAAGTTGAAGATAATCCCCCAACCATGGACCATGGAGACCGTGAGGTCCGTGATCCTCAATGTAATGAAGATACCACACTTTGGAAGGAATTAGGAGGTTAATGCATGCGTTAAGCTCCTTCTGTCGTGCTTCCATGGTGTTTATCTGTGGTTGGACAGACGCATCACCGTAGATCTAGCGTTGATCCATAGGATCACTGAATTAAGCATGCAAGGACCAGACCCACAAGAGTTTTACCCAGGGAAGGTTGTAGATTGTGCCCTAGCGCAATGAATTAAAGATACCTATGGAGATGTGGAAAAGGGGAAGAGGGGATACAAGGTAGACTCCATACAGAATGGCACAGTGTGCCTAGCCTGCTAGTTGATTCTTGGTAATCTAGCTAGGAAAAACAGACCCACGCGGGTCATGAGGTTTATCTTCGACCTCATAGGAAGATGCATGGAAGGGATACAAATGAGCTAGGGGAACTACCTCGTCAACCAGTTAGAGCAGGACTGCCACGAAGCTCAATATTAGGGCTATGAGTTCCATTTCAATTGGTTGTTGATTCTCATCGCGTTCATTGCTTGGGAGATGCTAGAAGGTGTTCCCTTCCCTGAAATTGAGCCATCTGAACCACTAGCTGCGAAGTTCACTATGCTCTAGTATTCGAGTGACATGGAGAAACAATGGCAGTAAAATGTGGCGTTCCACACATATTACCTACAACTAAAGAGGTCTATTGAGTATTTCCCTCGCATGACGCCGAATACCCTGCACAGGTTCAGGCCCTTTGCAAAGTTCTACACTGATAGACATTTTATTTATATTACTGCACGTGGAGATGAACATAAAGAAGAGCTCCAATCCTACTATAAGCTCACAAAGGAGGAAATGGAAGAAATAACTAAGGAATGGCCTGCAGAGTTCCTTATACCAGTCGACTAGGCAAAACTGTCTGACCTCGACCTCATCGAAAGTCCTGTGGTCACTCGCGGAGAGTATTATGCACCTGGAAGCAACAGAAGGAAAAAGAGAAAAGAGGTATAGGAGCTAAACAACGCATCCAAAAATACTGCTTCATATTCACTTAGAGGGGGAGGGGGTGACAAAGTAGACAAAGAAGAGGACAATGACAAAGAAGATAAGAAGAAACAAGGTGAAGTAACATCACCTAAGGATCCCATTGATGAGGCTGAGACATCCAAGAAAAGAAAGGTTTCCCCCATGAAACCTACATCATGGAAGAAGTCAAAAGCTAATAAACCTCCATTCCATAGTGTGCTCACAATGGATGACATTGATCTTATCATCATCATTGTATCAGACACTTTAGAGGATATTTTACAACGCAACAAAGAAAATTCCATGTATGATAGGATCAAAGTAAAACTAAAAGGGGTACAACAAGCCCTCTACTCTAGCCACACAGTGTCTACTATGCCCCCATCATCTGAAGGAATTGAGTTGGGAGATGATCCCGCACAGCTACACAAAATATCATATGCAACTGAAGCTCTCCTTCGTCGTGTCCAGGAAGAAAAAGAACAGGCCACAGAGGCCCTAAAACAAGAAGAGGAGGAAGCCATAGAACAACGACAGGTTTCACAGCAGGAAAAAGATGACCTCCAAGAAAAGTTCACAGAGGATAGAGCACAAATCCAGAAGGAAAAAGAGAAATTGCTCGCGGAGCAGATAGGAGTTAAGGAAACAATCACCAGAGCACTTCTCTTTGTGACAGGATTAGAACAGAAGGAAGAAGACCCAGTGGAAATTCAAGTGGCGAAGATTGTTGAATCCATTCAACAGCTTCAATAAAGAGTAGTGGAACTAGAGTTACAAGCAATTCCAATTACTCCATAGGAAGTACATGATCAGAGAGAAGTTGAGAGAATCAAGGCATTAGACTTGGAATGCAAACAACTCAGTGGTCAAAGTGCGTAGACTTACGAGTGCCTCACATAGGAACCTGAGCTAAGGACACTGGAGTCATACCCCCAGGAAGCGAAGTAGCAAGAAACAATGGTGCAAGCGTAGTTGAAGCTACCCTTAGTGGCCGAGAGGATGAAAAGATCCCAGGAACAATGTGTTGTTCAACAAAAAGTCCATGCCATCTAGAGTAAAGTCATGGAAGTGACCCAGAGACTCCATCCTGTTCAAGATGAATCTTGCATATATTTTGAGGCGATTGAAGGATGAGGTGTATAATTGGAACAAGAGGTCACTTTGATGGAAAAAAAATTGGTAGGACTTGTGAACGAGAAATTTATTCAGGAGTTCATCGAGCATGAGGCTCTAGCGAACCAACAGGTCGAAGCAGCTCGAGCCAAGCTCGAGGTGTTTGAGGTAGAGCTACCCAAATTAGAGTGACTCAAGATGAGTCACAGGTGAGTGTTGGGGGCCTGTTGGCCCTTGACCAAGTTTTTTGGAAACACAGGTCATATTTGACTGATTTTGGGACTTCGACATGCTGGTCAAAGATAGAGTGCCAGGCGAAGCGAAGATCGTGTTATCTTGCCACTTTTGTGGAATTTTTGGGTTAGGATTTATGTAACGGGTATGGGTTGTCAGCCCATGGGTTTTTACCCATGCTTAGGCTCATTTTGTAAAGTATAAATAGGAATCTAGGCGATGTAAGTACAATATAAAGATATACTTGCGGTGCTAAGTAGTGAAATGTGTAAGTAATTGGACTTTGAGCATATTGTATGTTAAGACTTGCAGAGCTAAGTGAAAGTCGTATGTAGTTCTTTGTGCATATATGGTGTGAGGCTCTATGCCTAGATATACTCGAGGAAGGAGGATAGGGTGAGGTGCACGCAAATCTCCTATCCTATGTGGACTGGGTTTTGAGGCTTTGTGCATGTAAGATGATTGACAAAAGATAATAAAGAAGAAGAAGAGTTGGTGGACATAGCCCCACACTGGGGGTGAACCATGTGCATCATATGTTGTAGTTTCTTTGTGACTTATGACTAATATGTGATTGATGTGATTTATTCTTAGTGCAGTAATATATGTTTAGATTGTAACAACCCTTCTTCACGGCTAGCTGCGAAGCAGAAGTGCAATTTTTTTTTTTTTTTTTTTAAGGAAGGAAGGCGACGATGACAACAGTTTAACCAGACCACTGACGACGAACACAAGAATGCAGTCCAGGAAACAAGCAACTATGAATCCACTCCCTGGCATAGGGGCAACTAGGTGAAACAAGCGTGGGACAACAAGGAGAAACGACTACCCGCACGACGCAAACATGACCGTGCCTACAAGATAAGGGACAAAATCCCCATCCAGACACAACGACCTTGATGATCAAGACTGGAAGCTCAAGGCATGTGAACCAAACACATTAAGTCATTCAACCCATGCACCAAAGAAAACTTACAAAGCTCGAAAACACTCACACGGAAGGCACCGACTCCGACCAAGTTATCATTCACCACTATCCAATAGGGTGCGCCATGATCCCCTCGTCAGGAATCATGTCATCCCCATATGATAGATGCATCAATAAACTTGGTAGAATGATCCTAACATGACCAAGGATTCAAGAAAATCCACCGCGCTAGGAGGCGAAATAATTGACACAAGATTGCACCCAAACCCCAATAATAGGTCGACGAGACACAAGAGGATGACAACCAGGGAAGATGCAAGCCAACACATGTCTTCATCAACAACCCAACCCCTTTACTCCCATATAAATTAGTAAATAGATCTCAATCTAAGTAACATAACTTACCCTCTAAATCAATATGTCTAAATCACAATTCATTCAATACATGCTAATCTAATTAACATTAATTACAATCTAAAAAGGCAAGGTCTAAATTTATCACTAAACACCATCTAGTTTAGCAATTTACCTCAGATATGACGTCAACAAACTTAAGGCACAAGCTGCAATTATCCCACTAGTTGACAATATTAATCTACAAATTAGTCCTTAATGTACCGTCCATATTAAATGCAATCAAATGGAGCAAGTCTAAATGATAGTTTGGTCATCAATGTACCCTCTACATTAACTATAAAAGAAAATCAATTTAGCCAGCTTAAATAAGTCATTACTAACACTATAAGCAATAATTACCTTATTAACTAACAAGTTTGGTAAAATCAATATTAAAGTTGAATGACAAGTCTGGTCTAAGTTAAATTAAGGTTGTCTATTCGACATAAGGGTTGCCCAATCAATTTAAATGTTGTATTGATCGAAGGTTGTTTAAGGGAGAAGCTATCCATTACAAAATGCTAAATCAATTGTTGTGTAAAACAATTCATCTCTCTACACCTGTCAGCTAAAGAGTTTCCATTAAAGGTGCAAGAAGACAGCTGAAAATTGGTACACGTACTCGCCAAAACAAGTAAATTTCTGAGAAATTAACGCCATCCATAAATGGAACGCAGACAATGAATGGAAAGTAAGGAATTGTAGTCTTAATGAAACACCAATAAAGATGAGAAAATAATCAAATTAAAGAACATGCAGGTATTAAATGGGAAATCTCCATGCAGTAAGGGTAACACTTGCAGGTTCCAAAAGGACAAATCACCAATCTATTAAGAGGGAAAAACACATTCACTCTTACAGTAAGGATTTGTTGTCAACATGCTATCCTATGCCTTTAATATAACCTCCATTAACTGATGCTACCATTACACACAAATGCCATGCCGCCACACACGCATGCACACTCTCACCACTGTAAATCACATCCCAACACGTAGGCACACACCCAGTCTAGGTGAGTTGTAGCTCCAACACGCAGCCACATGAAAACTAAAAGCGCAGTCAACATTTTAGGGGATAATTGTGTCCATTCAATAGAAAACACAGTCGACAATTTAATGGCAATCATGTCCATTCAACAAAAAATGAAGTCATCAATTTAACAAGAAAAATTGTTGTGTCACACATATCAGAAGGAAATTATTTCGCTGTCATTATTTAAACAAGAAAAATTCTTTGTACAATACATCCCAGGAAATATAGAATAAAAACAATTATTTGTAAGAGGCGTACATCCCAGGAAATATAGAATAAGAATGATCATCTGTAAGAGGCATACATCCTAGGAAATATAGAGTAAAAATGATTATTGTAAGAGGCGTACATCCCATGAAATATAGAACAAAACGATTATTTGTAAGAGGCGTACCTCCTAGGAAATATAGAGTAAAACCAATTATTGTAAGAGGTGTACATCCTAGGAAATATAGAATAAAAAAGATTATTGTAAGAGGCAATGAGAAGACAACCAATCAATATATAAAGAGGATGTTCATGTTTGATTCAATACTAATAAAAATAAAAACGTAAGGTATCTACAACTAAAAGGTGCGTCGACTGTACATTTATTTCATTTTTGAAAGGTAAGTTTCTTCTGAGATTTAAATTCCTTTTTGATAGTCAAATAATGGTGGATTTAGAATAGTTCTCTAGATAGCAGTCAATAAAATGAAAATGCAGTCCAAAAACCCAACAAGTGTTGAGATTAGTGTAATAACACAGATGCATAAAAATAAAACATAGACAACAATAAGACAAACATAAGGATCCATTGGGAAAATTCATTGAAATGATCACAGAGTTTCTAATTGCCAAAGAGAGGAGAAATCCAAGGTTAATCTCTTAAGGCATGGAGAACAAACAAGCGTAGAGATAAACCAACAAGGACTCAAAGAAATCCATACGCAGAGGCACTTTTTGATAGAAGGTGCAAGATAAACAATTAGCCAAGGAAAAACAACAGAGGTAAACATCTGACAGGAACGTCCTTCGCTCATCATCCACGCACAGAAAAACAAGGTGTTGAGATCCATAGGTCTATTAATGCTGAAGTGACGATCATAGATCAGGCTCCTAGCCAACTACTCAGGTGAGGATTGATGAGCTAGGGACAAAAGGAAAAAACAACCACAATCATCACAATTCAAAAACCATAGGGCGGCCAAGACATGATGAGAATCGAAGGCCATGGGAGTCAATCAATCATCGAGATAAAGGCTATGGGAAAAATTCAGTCATCAAATAGAATGCTAAGACAATCATTTTCCTTACCCAATTAAACATGTAGATCTAAAAGAATAAATCATACTAGCAATCTACCATGCAAAAATAAAGGAAGCATACCATTGCCTAATTGCCCACTCTGAGTTTATGTCCCACACGCTTTGTGCCACTCCTGCTTGCCGACTGATGAGACTTCACCAGTACCTCCCATCCAACGCTAGGGGTAATATTCTTCCCCCTTAGCCCCTCGAGCCACAGAGGGGCCACACACACTATCCATAGAATCAACTAGCTCCCAGCTCGCCTCGCAAGGTTGAGATGCCACTCCTCGCTGAGATGGGTATCCCAACTCCCATAAGCTAAGTCTGTCAAGTATAGATTTCTGCAGCATAATGTTACACAAATAGAAGACCCCATCATCATTTTCCTCCCTCCATTATATAGAGTTTCAAAGTCCCTTACTTTCCCAAAATCCCATTTTATTTAATGTTTAATAAATTAATTCATAAAAATCCTCCCCATACATGTGTCACCCATCCCCTTCATTCCTCCAAAAACTAATTTCTTTAATTAATTAATTACCCTTATTTCCATCACCCACCTAGAGTCACTCCTAGAATCACTCCTAGGTGTCCCCAAATTCCCTTATAGGTTTTAATGACTTTCCCCATTATTTATTTACTAGTTCAGTTTAATTTAGAAGGTTCTTTAATTCTAGATACCTTACCAAGTTAGACTTTCTAATTTTTCCTTGTGTTTCTCCTTTCTTTTTATGTTTCCTACTTTTACCCAGTTTCCTAATTATTTTAGATTTCCCTCTTTCCCCTTTTATTCTAACTCAAAAAGGCAAGTGTAGAAACTTACCCTTTTCCCTTTTTCTTTCTAAAGAATAAATTTTTAATTAGCCTAATAAGTAAAACAATTATTTCCCCTTTTTAAATTTTATCCCAAAAGATTTTATAAATCAACCTAATTTCTTACGCCCTTCTTGTCAAAATATT
>JZKD02S1048745.1:80258-92525 GCA_000966675.3 Picea glauca | reverse complement strand
TATATATATATATATTATGTTTTATTTTTAAAAAGATAAAATTTTATCACTAGTAAAATTTAGACATAGACCTTATTTTCCTAGGTTGGGCGACATTTTTTTTAAGGGAAAGGTTTCAAATATTCCTTAACACTTTATTTGTCATAAATCCATCTAGGTTTATCCAATTATTAAATAACCACGCGACGTGCCCTTCGGGACACACTAGGTTCTCCAAGGGTTCCACTCGCCTCTTTCTATTTCTCTTGCGTGACGTGCCCTTCATGATGCACCCCGTGCTCCAAGGGTGCCACTCGCCTCTTGACTGACTTGGTAGACATAAAAAAACCCTAGAGTCAAAACTCCATAAGGTGATCTTGTGGGAGACTAAGGGCCTCTAAGGAATAATGCCCTTTCCTTATTGCACGCCCTTTAGAATCATCGTGAGCGACTGTCGCAGTCATCCCTCACGACATCATGGGTCTTCTCGAACTAGGTAATCATTAACCTACAATTCAAGCCACAGAGGGAGTGCTAGTAGGATGTGGTAGGGATGTTGTCCCCACCTCTCCTTTAACATCTTTGGTAGTCATGCGTGACCCCTCTACTTCCCATGTGAGTCTGGTCGACAAGCTATCATCAGCCTACATCATCAACGAATCATGTCAGAAATATATCCATATCATATCATCTAATCAGATGCACTAATATAAAATATAAAAAAATCAAACCCCAATAGTTCACTCCATGACTTGAGCTAGAGTCCAAGGGGATCCATCGATGCCTCTGCATCCTCGAGGTCCAAAATCCTACACACTCAATAAAACTGAGTTAATAACACCTGTCTATGTCAAGGAAACAAAACAACATGTCATATACCCATAATGCCTCATAATCAAAATCAATTTTAATAGTATAATAATCCAGATCACTTGCGAGAAAGTTTCCTCAAAGAATAAGTTTGCTCAGTGTGCCCTAGAGTGGGATGTTACATACACCCCCTCTTGGTCTAAACTTTGTCCCGAAGTTTCACAGTATAATTGTGAAATAATGTGTATCACAGTGTCATAAGTCTATCTATCAAACAAAAATGGAAATGACTGGCGCATATCATATGCATCCTCCCAGGTTGCCGAGTGTGGACTATAGTTGTCCCACTAGACCTTGACCTGCTCTGCTATTCGACATCATAGCTTTCGAATGCGATGCTCCAAGATGTAGATTGGCTCAGCCGTGATCACCCCTTCATCTGATACCTGCAAGAAACTCATGTCAATAACATGTGTAGGATCACTAATATAATGTCTCAAAATATATACATGAAAAACATCGTGCATATGCCACAAAGAATCATGCAAGGCTAGTCGATAGGCCATAGGCCCCTTCCTCTCCACGATCTCTAAAGGTCCCATGAACCTAGGAGAGAGTTTATCTCCCTTTCCAAACTTGATCGAACTCTTATGCGGTTTAACCTGCAAGAAGACTCGATCGCCAACCTCATAACTACAGTCGACACGGTGTGCATCGACATGACTCTTTTGTTGATCCTGCACTTCTTTAATCCTTTGTCTTATGGTTTTCATTTGATCTTCCATTTATTCGATCGCTTCTGGTCCCACCAGGACCCTATCCTCAAGACGATCCCAACTCAAAGGAGTCCAACACGATCGCCTGTAAAGAAACTCAAAAGGCGACATCTTAATTATTCTTTGGTAAATGTTGTTATAAGCGAATTCCACCAATGGCAAGAATTCTTCCCAACGCTTTTGTTGGTCCATCACATACATGCACAACATGTCCTCCAAGGTATGGTTCGTTCATTTGGTCTGCCCGTCAGTCTTCGGGTGATACATAGTACTGAAGTTAAGTTGGGTTCCCAAGGCCTTCTGGAAATGCATCCAAAATCACCCAGTAAACACCAATCCTTGATCAGATATAATCCTCTTAGGCACACCATGCAGCCTCACAATCTCACTGATGAAAAAACTAGCTATGTCAGGTGCCTGATACATCATACACACATGAATAAAGTGAGAAATATTCATCAGAGTGTATACTACTACAAAAATTGATTTGTGTCTCCTTGCCGTCAGTGGAAATCCAACAATAAATTCCATCGAAATAACCTCCCATTTCTATTCCGGAATAGCATGTGGTTGTAGTAATCCTACTGGGTGTCTATGTTCAGCCTTTACTTGTTGACATTCTAGACATCTGGCCACAAAGTTGACTATGTATGCCTTCATTCCCTTCCAGAATAATAAGGTTTTAAGGTCCACCTTCATCTTCGTGACTATGTAAACTACTCTATGATCCTCACTTAGGATCAATCTCCTCAATGCATCGTTCGATGGTACGTAAATTCAATTTTTAAAACCTCAATAATCCATCATCGTCAAACGTAAATCCCTCAAATATTGGTACCATCATTGTTTTTTGTTCGATAAAACCCTTGACCTATTTGTACCAGTCATCATCACATTGTAAAGTTAGAATCTTTTCACGTAGATTCATCTAAAGAGGAAATACTGAAAATATGTGTGGTCTCTGACTCAATGCATTTGCCACTCGGTTCACTGTTCCTTTTATGTAAGTAATCTTGAAATCCTACTTGCTAAGAAATTCCAACCAACTTAGTTGTCGTGCGTTTAGGTCACTTTGCGTAAAGATGTGTTGTAGTCCACAATGGTCCATATTTAGTTCAAATTTTCTTCCAACAAGGTAGTGTCTCCAAATATTCAAGTCATATATAATGGATAACAACTCCAAATCCTTCGTCGCATAGTTCTCCTCATGCCTTCTCAGTTTCCTTGAGATGTAAGAGATCACTCGATTATCTTGCATCAAGACTCCACCTAATCCTTCCCTGGATGCATCTGTGCATGCCAAGAATTCCGTATCCATGTCAGGGACCTTTAGTATTTGTGCTATTGTCAACAACTCCTTGAGCCTCCAAAATTATTCCGAGCATTTCTCAGTCCAAACAAACTTCTTGTTCTTCTTCTGCAATTTCGTGATCAGATTTGCTATCTTCAAACATCCCTTAATGAACCGTCGATAGTACCCTGCTAAACCCATGAATCTACGCACTTCTGGGACATTCGTCGTCATTGGCCATTCCATAATAGGCTCGACCTTTGCTGGATCCATGACGGTACCTTCACCGGAGATGACATTCCCCAAGTAGTGAATCTTTGATTGATAAAATGAGCATTTGGACAACTTCCCATACAATTTGTGCTCTCGCAAACACTGTAGTATCAAGCGTAAGTACTCGTCATGCTCCTCCGTCATCCTGGAGTAAATAAAAATAACGTTAATGAATACTTGGAAGAACTTGTCCACATACTCGCGGAACACCCCATTCATCAAACTCATGAATACCCCTGGGGAATTTGTCAGTACAAACTGTAAAAAATTAAACTCGTAATGTCCAAACCTCATCTTAAAGGTGGTATTAGGGACATCATCCTCCTTGATCCATAACAAGTGATACCCTAATCACAAATCGATCTTTGAGAACACTGTTTCACCCTTCATCTAATCAAACATATTATAAATCCTTGGCAATGGATACTGATTCTTGATTGTTTCCTTGTTCAATTGATGATAGTTAATGCAGAGCCTCCATGACCCATCCTTCTTTCGTATGAAAATAACAGGCGCACCCCACGGTGACACACTTGGACGTATCAGTCCCAGGTCTAGTAATTATTTCAGTTTCATTCTCAACTCTTGTAACTATGGGTTCGACATCCGATAAGGCATTCTAGCTATCGGTTCAGTCCCTGGTTTTAGGTCTATAGTAAACTCCAATTCTCTCTCTGGAGGAATCCCAAGTAACTCCTCCAGAAATATGTTGGCAAACTCTCTCACCATTGGAAGGTGTTCTAGACCTTCCACTACTTCCTTCTCATTTAACACAGGGATCGCATAAAGCTTGCACCCCTTGTGCCTACTCTTCCATAGCTATAAGGAAGAGATGAACCTCTGGGAAGCTCCTTGTTTCTGACCTACAATCATGCGTCTTTGTCCCTCATCATTGACCAAGCTCAAACATTTCGTCTTACAGTTGAGTATCGCCTCATGTGACTCCAACCAGTCCATACCGATCACAACATCATAAGATCCTAAGATCATGACGTACAGGTTGGCCCTGGTGACAAACTCTCCCAGGTTAAGGGTACAGCCCATAACCTTTCCTCCAACCTTTTGTTTGTCTCCCAAAGACATCTCTACAAAGCTAAACTCATCCTGTTCGACTGCCTTTACCTTAATCCTTTTTAGTGCTGCACCAGAAATGAAACTCTCGATAGCACTGGGATCTATCAAAATACTAGGCATCTAGTCAATGACGGTACCTGACATCTCAAGCACAATTGACTAGAGTTGTGCCTATCGGTTATTCACCGCTACATGAATCTGATGGGCCTTGCCCAAATCTCCCACAGTAGTGGTTTTGGCTAATCTAGGTGCTCTAGTCCTCTCCACTGGGCAATTGAGTTGGTAGTGTGGCTCCCCACACGTCCAACACCCCTTCTTTAGTCCAGTACTCTTGTTACCTAATGTAGAAGATGACCACTGACCAGCCTGGAATCCTGGTCTGTTCTATTAAACAAGCCTAAAATGTTGTTGTTGTAGTAGACATTGTTGCTAATGCTATGGTCCCCAATAAGGTGTCCGTTGTTGAGGCGTCGATTGCCAAGGTGTAGTGAAATTGGATCCCCTCTGGAAGCCACAATATCCTGCATATGTCTAGCTAGTGTCTGATGTTGTTGCGCACTAGATGACACCTACCCTGTTGGTCTCGTTGGAGTCCTAGTCTAACCCCTACTGATAAGCTCCTCCTCTACTATGAGGGCCTTATGGACGACATCATGCAAGGTCTAAGGCATCAGAGTCTGAACCTTTGCACATATGTTGCCATTAAAGCCGAACATGAAGTTGCTGACCTTAATTTTCTTAGTATTAAGATGCGAAGTATACCAAAGTAGCTCCATAAAATGGGCCTCATACTCGGGCATCGTACGACCATCCTATCATAAGGCATTAAACTCGTTGAGTTGACGCTCAATGAATTCCTCTGATAGGTACCTCTCTCGGAACCATTCCTCGAACAGTTCCCATGACACGTCTTCGACGATCATGTTCAATTGTGGGAGGAGTGTCCTCCACCATAGAAGAGCGCTCCCCTTCAGTTGAAATACCTCCATGCAAACCTTCATGTTGGAGGTATAGTCGCGAAGTGCAAATCACATCGCCATATTCTCCAACCATGCCTCGATGACTGTTTCATCTGGGGCACCAAAGAACTTGGGAAATTTGACCTTCTCGAGTTCACGGTGAATGCTATCAGTACCGACCGAAGCATGCAGTGGACCCTCAGGGGGTGTTGATCCTCTTGCTTCATCTTTGTCCAAATGGTTGATTAGTGCCTCAGACATGTGCTTAAAAGATCTCATCAATCCAACCACATCACCTACTACTATATGCTCCTACCCGAAAACCTGCTCATCTCCCTGGGGGTTAGACCCCTCAAGTGTGGATGCTACTGGAGGCATGATGCCTCCTCCCCTAGAACCCCATCGTCTGCCTCCACGACATCCTCTAACCATGATTACCTGCATGAATACAATTCAAATTAATTAGAAACATCATAATCAAATCATATCAACGAAAGATGTAGTGATACCAAGTCGCGGGTTGAACCCTGCTCTGATACCAAATGTAACAACCCTTCTTCATGATGACGAACGCAAAGTAGAAGTGCAAAGTTTTTTTTTTCTTTTTTTTTTAGGCAGGAAGGAAATGATGACAACAGTTTAACCACACCATTGATGCCGAACACAAGCACACAGTCCAAGAAACAAGCAACTATGACTCCACTCCGGGGCACAAGGGCAACTAGGAGAAACAAGCATAGAACAACAAGGAGAAATCACAAACATGACCGCACCTACAAGATAAGGGACAAAATCCCCATCCTGACACAACATCCTTGACGATCAAGACTGGAACCTCAAGGCGCGTGAAACAAACACATTAAGTCATTCAACCCATGCACCAAAGCAAACTTACAACGCTTCACAACACTCACACGGAAGGAACCGACTCCATCCAAGTTATCATTAGTCGCTATCCAATAGGGCACGCCATGATCCCCTCATCAGGAATCATGTCATCCCCAAATGATAGATGCGTCAATAACCTTGGCGCAACAATCCTAACGGGACCAAGGATTCAACAAAATCTAGCATGCTAGGAGGCGAAACAATTGACACAAGACTGCACCCAAACTCCAAAAATAGGTCGACAAGATGCAAGAGGATGAAAACCAGGGAAGACACAAGCCAACGCATGTCTTCGTCAACAATCCAACCCCTTTACTCTCGTCTAAATTAGTCAATAGATATCAATCTAAGTAACATAACTTACCCTCTAAATCATCATGTCTGAATCACAATTCAGTCAATACATGTTAATCTAATTAACATTAATTACAATCTAAAAAGGCAAGGTCTAAATTTATCACTAAACACCATCTAGTTTAGAAATTTACCTCGGAGATGACGTTAACAAACTTAAGGCACAAGATGCAATTATCCCTCTAGTAGACAATATTAATCTACAAATTAGTCCTTAATGTACCATCCATATTAAATGCAATCAAATGGAGCAAGTCTAAATGATAGTTTGGTCATCAATGTACCCTCTACATTAACTCTAAAAGAAAATCAATTTAGCCATCTTAAATAAGTAATTACTAACACTATAAGAAATAATTACCTTGTTAACTAACAAGTCTGGTAAAATCAATATTAAAGTTAAATGAAAAGTCTGGTCTAAGTTAAATTAAGGCTGTCTATTCAACATAAGGGTTGTCCAATCAATTTAAATGTTGTACTGATCGAAGACTATTTAAGGGAGAAGATATCCATTACAAAATGATAAATCAATTGTTGTGTAAAACAAGTCATCCCTCTACACCTGTTAGCTAAAGAGTTGACATTAAACGTGCAAGCAGACAACTAAAAATTGGTACACATACTTGCCAGAAAAAGTAAATTGCCGAGAAATTAATGCCATCAATAAATGGAATGCAGGAAATGAATGGAAAGTAAGGAATTTCATTCTTAAGGAAAGGCCGATAAACATGAGAAAATAATTGAATTAAATAACACACAGGTATTAAATGGGAAATCGCCACGCAATAAGGGTAACACTTGCAGGCTCCAAAAAGAAAAATCGTCAAGCTATTAAGAGGGAAAAACACAGTCACTCTTATAGTGAGGATTTGTTGTCAACATGCTATCCTATGCCTTTAATATAACCGCCATTAACTGATGCTACCATTACACACAAATTCCATGAAACCACACACGCATGCACACTCTCAGCACTGTAAATCACAGCCCAACACACAGGCACACACCCAGTCTAGGTGAGTCATAGCTCCAACACACAGCCACATGAAAACTAAAATCCCAGTCAACATTTTAGGGGAAAATCATGTCCATTCAACAACAAACACAGTCATCAATTTAACAAGCAAAATCATTGTGCCACACATATCAAAAGGAAATTACTTCGTTGTCATTATTTAAACAAGCAAAATTCGTTGTACAATACATCCCAAGAAATATAGAATAAAAACAATTATTTGTAAGAGGCGTACATCCTAGGAAATATAGAATAAGAACGATCATTTTTAAGAGGCATACATCCCAGGAAATATAGAGTAAAATTTATTGTTGTAGGAGGCGTACATCCTGGGAATTATAGAACAAAACGATTATTTGTAAGAGGCATACCTCCCAAGAAATATAGAGTAAAAACGATTATTGTAAGAGGCGTACATCCCAGGAAATATACAATAAAAACGATTATTGTAAGAGGAATGTAGAAGACACCCAATCAATATATAAAAAGGATGTTCAAGTTCGATTCGTACCAATAAAAATAAAAACGTAAGGTATCTACAGCTCAAATATGCGCCCACTATACATTTATATCATTTCTGAAAGGTAAGTTTCTTCTGAGATTTAAATTCCTTTTTGATAGTCAAATCATGGTGGATATTAGAATAGTTCTCTAGATAGCAGTCAGTACAATGAAAATGCAGTCCAAAAACCCAACAAGCACTGAGATTAATGTAATAATGCAGATGCATAAAAATAAAACGCAGACAACAGTAAGAGAAACGTAAGGATCTGTTGGGAAAAGTCATTGAAATTATTGTAGAGTTTCTAATGACCAAAGCAAGGAGAAAATCCAAGGTTACTCCCTTAAGGCGGGGACAACAAACAAGCGTAGAGATAAACCAACAAGGACAAAGAAATCCATACGTAGAGGTACTTTTTGCTAGAAGGTGCAAGACAAACAATCAACCAAGGATAAACAACAGAGGTAAATGACTGACATGAACGTCCTTTGATCATCATCCATGCACATAAAAGTAGGGCATTGGGATCCATAGGTCTATTAATGCCGAAGCGACGACCGTAGATCAGGATCCTGGCCAACTTCTTAGGAGAGGACTGATTATCTAGGGACGAAAGGCAAAAACAATAACAATTATCACAAATAAAAAACCATAGGGCAGCCAAGACATGCTGGGAATCGAAGGCCATAGGAGTCAATCAATCATTGAGCTAAAGGCTATGGGAAAAATTAATTCATCAACTAGAATGCTAAGAAAATAATTTTCCTTACCCAATTAAACATGTAGATCTAAAAGCATAAATCACACTAGCAATCTACCATGCAAAAATAAAGGAAGTGTATTGTTGCCCAATCGCTCGCTCTGAGTTGATTTCCCGTGCGCTTCGTGCCACTCCCGCTTGCTGACCGATGAGACTTCACTAGTAATGCCCAGCCAATGCTAGGGGTACTCTTCTTCCCCCTTAGCCCCCTGAGTCGCAGAGGGGCCACACACACTATCCAAAGAATCAGCTAGCTCCCAGCTCACCTCGCAAGGCTGAGCTACCACTCCTCACTGAGATGGGTATCCCAACTCCCACAAGCTAAGTCATTCAAGTATAGATTTATGCAATGTAACATTACACAAACATAAGACCCCATCATCATTTTCCTCCCTCCATTATATAGAGTTTCAAAGTCTCTTACTTCCCCAAAACCCCATTTTATTTAATGTTTAATAAATTAATTCATAAAAATCATCCCCATACATGTGTCACCCATCCCCTTCATTCCTCCAAAAACTAATTTCTTTAATTAACTTATTACCCTTATTTCGCTCACCCACCTAGAGTCACTCCTATTATCACTCCTAGGTGTCCCCAAATTCCCTTACAGGTTTTAATGACTTTCCCCATTATTTATTTACTAGTTCAGTTTAATTTAGAAGGTTCTTTAATATTAGATACCTAAGTTAGACTTTTGATTTTTCCTTGTGTTTCCCCTTTCTTTTTATGTTTCCTTCTTTTTCCTAGTTTCCTAATTATTTTAGATTTCCCTCTTTCCCCTTTTATTTAAACTCAAAAATGAAAGTGTAGAAACTTACCCTTTTTCCCTTTTTCTTTCTAAAGAATAAATTTTTAATTAGCCTAATAAGTAAAACAATTATTTCCCCTTTTTAAATTTTATCCCAAAAGATTTTTTAAATCAATTTAATTATTATATATATATATATATATATATATATATATATATATATATATATATATATATATATATATATATATATATATATATATATATATATATTAAAAAGATAAAGTTTTATCACCAGTAAAATTTAGACCTAGACCTTATTTTCCTAGGTTGGGCGATTTTTTTTTTAAGGGAAAGGTTTCAAATATTTCTTAATACTTTATTTGTCCTAAATCCATCTAGGTTTATCCAATTATTAAATAACCACGCGACGTGCCCTTCAGGATGCACTAGGTGCTCCAAGGGTGTCACTCGCATCTTTCTGTTGTTCTTGCGCGATGTGCCCTTTAGGACGTACCCCGTGCTCCAAGGGTGCCACTCGCCTCTTGACTGACTTAGTAGACATCAAAAACCCCTAGAGTCAAAAATCCGCCAGGTGATCTTGTGAGAAACTAAGGGCCTCTAAGGAATAAGGCCCTTGCCTTATTGCGCGCCCCTTAGAATCATCATGAGTGACTATCGCAGTTGGCCCTCACAACACCGTGGGTCTTCTCGAACTAGGTAATCATTAACCTATAGTTCGAGCCATATCGAGACTACTAGTAGGCTATGGAAGGGATGTTGTCCACACCTCTCCCTCAACATCTCTGGTAGTCGTGCGTGACCCCTCTACTCCACATGTGAGTCTGGTCGACAAGCTATCGTCAGCCTACATCATCAACGAATCATGTCAGAAATATATCCATATCATATCATCTAATCAAATGCACTAATATCACATATAAAACAATCAAACCCCAATAGTTCACTCCCCAAGTCGATCCAGAGTCCAAGGGGTTCCATCGATTCCTTTGCATCCTCGAGGTCCAAAATACTACACACTCAGTAAAATCAAGTCAATAGCACCTGTCTATGTCAAGGAAACAAAACAACATGTCATCTACCCATAACGCCTCATAATCAAAATCAATGTTTAATAGTATAATAATTCGGATGACTTGCGAGTAAGTGTCCTCAAAGAATAAGTTTTCTCAATGTGCCCCAGAGCAGGATGTTACATAGATTCATCTGATATGATATCTTAGTGCTTAGTGATGTGAATGAATTCTTGATATGATCTATTTCTATATGATAAGTTCTTATATGTGTTATATCTAATTGAGTGTTGCGTTGCTCTGTAATTAGGGTTTTATTTGTGATGTGGATAAGGGTTAAATATTAATGAATGATAACTGGTAAGTTCTTTGTTAGAGTGTTTTAATCACATATTTGTGTCCCATCTAGTTTGTAGACACTTGAGTTCTGCAACCACCCTTGCCACTACCTCGAGTGAGGCTGCACCTGCTTCGTAGGTGTTTCTGAAAGGGCTGGTAGTTAGGTTTTTGTTGGTGTGTTGTTGAAGCGTTGAACCCCGGGTCTTCCCCTGCCGCAACATAACATCTTGTATCTTATCCTTCTCCTTATTCCGGTTCAACTGAAATTTCAGGTTCTTCAAGTCCTCTTTCATCTCTTCTGTCGCTGGATCTGTTTGTTGATATTGGTTTTCTTCCAGTTGCAAGGCTGCTTGCAAAGCCTCTTCCTGAGTTTGTAACTTCTGTTGTCTCAAAGGATACTTCAAGTGTGGTAATAACGAGTTCACAACTAAATTCCTATGTTGTATGTCAGTAATAGAGTACTTCAACTTACCTTTTAGACATTTAAACCTTTGATCAATATCCTAGACAAACTCACTTTGTTTTTTCCTAATTCCAATCATTTCGTTCAGAAACTAGTCTTGTGAACTTGGATTCTGAACTTCATTTACCAACATCTATTTTACCTCCACGACAGTCTTTGGTGCTCCTTGTTGGCTCTTTACATCAAGGCTCATGTACCATTCTAGTGCGGTCTCTAAATGTTATATCCAACTGCACCACTTTTGTTTCCTCATCTGTGACCTTCTTTTCCTCCCATATATTCTCACATATGAATAAATTGTTTTCAGGATCCTCTGACACCTCACCACAAAACTCTAGTAATATGATATTGAGATCTACTCTTGCCATTTTTAAACTTGTTGAAATACTTCTTTCGTACGGTGTAGATAGTTTATTTTTACTTCATGAACTTGTACCCCCAGTTAATTTTGCACTATTGGACCACTGACCTACTGCACCTCTTCTACTAAAAATTGGTTGTCTAAAATATTGTGATCCTTCAAGTGTATTAGTCACACAAGGGGTTGTAGGTTCCACATTAACTATGATCTAGATTGGAGTTCCACCTTCTGTTCCTGACCCTAGACCTCTTTTTTTACTTTCATATGTTGCGCACAATATTTCCTCAATATTCTCCACATCCTAGAGATCGTCTACCTCTTCTTCATCGCTCCCCAATCCCTTTCTATCAGATATGGCCCTCTTTTTGTTATTCATCTTATACTGGTAAGGTCTACTGCTTCTCGTTGTTCTAATTTTTTTCATTATCTGCTTTATATAGTCCTCCTCCATCATGATCGGGTCCATTGCCTCCTTTTTCTTCCCCTTATCCAAATCTAACTCCATATCTTAGACTCTTGTCAATTCTTCCCCCTTCCCCATGTGCACAAAGAAGTTTAGTTTTCTGATTCCATGGTCATCATGCATTTGTCATATAATAAAATCTCTATGGAAGTATATAATGATCTTATGTACCAAC
>JZKD02S1048745.1:48688-80208 GCA_000966675.3 Picea glauca | reverse complement strand
CTAGGTGCTCCAAGGGTGTCACTCGCATCTTTCTGTTGTTCTTGCGTGATGTGCCCTTTAGGACGTACCCCGTGCTCCAAGGGTGCCACTCACCTCTTGACTAACTTGGTAGACATCAAAAACCCCTAGAGTAAAAAATCTGCTAGGTGATCTTGTGGGAAACTAAGGGCCTCTAAGGAATAAGGCCCTTGCCTTATTGCGCGCCCCTTAGAATCATCATGAGCAACTATCGCAGTTGGCCCTCACAGCATCGTGGGTCTTCTCAAACTAGGTAATCGTTAACCTACATTTCGAGCCACAACGAGACTGCTAGTAGGATGTGGCAGGGCTATTGTCCACATCTCTCCCTCAACATCTTTGGTAGTCGTGCATGACCCCTCTACTCCACATGTGAGTCTGGTCGACAAGCTATCGTCAGCCTACATCATCAATGAATCATGTCAGAAATATATCCATATCATATCATCTAATAAAATGCACTAATATCACATATAAAACAATCAAACCCCAATAGTTCACTCCCCAAGTCGATCCAGAGTCCAAGGGGTTCCATCGATGCCTTTGCATCCTCAAGTTCCAAAATCCTGCACACTCAGTAAAATCAAGTCAATAGCACCTGTCTATGTCAAGGCAGCAAAACAACATGTCATCTACCCATAATGCCTCATAATCAAAATCAATGTTTAATAGTATAATAATTTGGATCACTTGTGAGTAAGTGTCCTCAAAGAATAAGTTTGTTCAATGTGCCCCAGAGCAGGATGTTACATAGATTCATCTGATATGATAGCTTAGTGCTTAGTGATGTGAATGAATTCTTGATATGATCTATTTCTATATGCTAAGTTCTTATATGTGTTATATCTAATTGAGTGTTGCATTGATCTGTAATTAGGGTTTTATTTGCGATGTCGATAAGGGTTAAATATTAATGAATGATAACTGGTAAGTTCTTTGTTAGAGTGTCGTAATCATATATTTGTGTCCCATCTAGTTTATAGACACTTGAGTTCTGCAACCACCCCTGCCACTACCTCGAGTGAGGCTGCACCTGCTTCGTAGGTGTTTTCGAAAGGGCTGGTAGTTAGGGTTTTGTTGGTGTGTTGTTGAAGCATTGAACCCCGGGTCTTCCCCTGCCGCAACATAACATATCGTCTCTTCTCCTTCTCCTTATTCTGGTTCAACTGAAATGTCAGGTTCTTCAAGTCCTCTTTCAGCTCTTTTGTCGTTGGATCTGTTTGTTGATATTGGTTTTCTTCCAGTTCCATGGCTGCTTGCAGAGCCTCTTACTCAGTTTGTAACTTCTGTTGTCTCAAAGGATACTTCAAGTGTGGTAATAATGAGTTCACAACTAAATTCCTATGTTGTATGTCAGTAATAGAGTACTTCAACTTACCTTTTAGACATTTAAACCTTTGATCAATATCCTAGACAAACTCACCTTGTTTTTTCCTAATTTCATTCATTTCGTTCAGAAACTAGTCTTGTGAACTTGGATTCTGAAATTAATTTACCAACATCTATTTTACCTCCGCGATAGTCTTTGGTGCTCCTTGTTGGCTCTTTACATCAAGGCTCATGTACCATTCTAGCGTGGTCTCTAAATGTTATATCCAACTGCACCACTTTTGTTTCCTCATCTGTGACCTTCTTTTCCTCCCATATATTTTCACATATGAATAAATTCTTCTCAGGATCCTCTGACACCTCACCACGAAACTCTAGTAATATGATATTGAGATCTACTCTTGCCATTTTTAAACTTGTTGAAATAATTCTTTCGTACGGTGTAGATAGTTTATTGTTACTTCATGAACTTGTACCCCCAGTTAATTTTGCACTATTGGACCACTGACCTACTGCACCTCTTCTACTAAAAATTGGTTTTCTAAAATATTGTGATCCTTCAAGTGTATTAGTCACACATGGGGTTGTAGGTTCCACATTAACTATGATCTAGATTGGAGTTCCACCTTCTGTTCTTGACCCTAGACCTCTTTTTTTCCTTTGATATGTTGCGCACAATATTTCCTCAATATTCTCCACATCCTAGAGATTGTCTACCTCTTCTTCATCGCTCCCCAATCCCTTTCTATCAGATATGGCCCTCTTTTTTTTATTCATCTTATACTGGTAAGGTCTACCGCTTCTCGTCGTTCCAAATTTTTTCATTATCTGCTTTATATAGTCCTCCTCCATCATGATCGGGTCCATTGCCTCCTTTTGCTTCCCCTTATCTAAATCTAACTCCATATCTTAGACTCTTGTCAGTTCTTCCCCCTTCCCCATGTGCACAAAGAAGTTTAGTTTTCTGATTCCATGGTCATCATGCATTTGTCATATAATAAAATCTCTATGGAAGTATATAATGATCTTATGTACCAACCTTTGGGTCCCTTCAAAAAATCTTGCTCTGTAGTAGTGTACGAATTCATAGTATCAACTACAAATTCAGTGATAAACCCTACAATAATACTGTCTAACCAAATATTTACTGCATGCGTGAATTTATTATTGACTTGCTACAACTGCACAATCTCCACAAGATGCCACACTAGCTATCTTATCCGATTCATAGGATGGTTTTCATTCAACCTCAATAACCACTCTTGTAATATATGCATAAATTCATAGAAAACTACTTCATGCATTTCGCTAAACACATATCTGTTGAGATATTTTTGAAGTGTATATTTAGGGGTTTTTTTGTCCTTCTGCGCAAACTCAAGTTCCTTTTTCCTTAAACATATTTCAATCTTTGAATTCATTGGATTCCATGGCCTGTACATTCCCTTCTACTTTGTCATTCTCCATGCTGTTCTTCAACAGATCCCTTCCAATCTATCCTGCACAGTTCCAACCGAAAAGAAAACCATTTTTGGACATTTGGACTGACCCAGGTTATGATCTCAAAGGTTTCCAACAAAACCCTCAAATTATTGGCCATCCTGGTAAAACTAAAGGAAACACTTCACATAGAGTGAAAAATGTATTCTCACCCGAGATAGATTATGGGGGATTGCAAGACTCAGATGTTTTCATTCAGGGAAGGAATTGGGAATGTGAAGTGTGTCTTTTTTTTATCCATCATATTTATTACGCATTCATCTAGATCTATTATTCATTCATCAAGGAAACTATGCATGCATGCTATAATAATCTAAGCTAAACATCTATTCTTTAACTGACAAATAACATAAATAATAAAATAACCATTCACACACATTAACAGAACATGGTTACAATGGTTCACCTCCCCTGTGGATATGCCCACAAATATTTGGCTCTTATTCCCTTTTATTCATCATTATTCAAAAAAAATGATGTGCGTATTACATTCACCATGATTACAACCAAAAGCTATGACAATTTCAATCTGTGAGGTAGACTATACCACACCAGGCTCCCTAGCCTGCGACCTAACCCTAAAAAACCCACTCTCTAGCTCATTATCCAACCTCTACTAGACCTCTTAGGCATTTATTTATACTACTCTATTGGCTCATAGCCATTACATTCAAATCCAAAACCCTAACCCTCCCATGGCTAGGCTTGTCTGCATGTGTGTTGCACTACTTTTCCTCGGTCTTTGGCATGTTTCTTTTCCTCCATCTTCAGCATGCTGCTTTTCCTCCATATATGGCACACACTCCAAAATTGGAATTTCTCCCCAACATAGGCTTGCGCCAACAATACCACTCTACATTTATTTTCTAACTTCAATTGAATAGGTGAATATCCAAATGTAGGTTCCCCCATGGCTTCCTCTGTCTTCTTAGGAAAAACATTTACTTCAGACCCCAAGTCTAATATGATATCACCCATATTAAAATCTCCAATATTTTCATTCAATGTGAACTCCCTACTTGTTTTTCTCTTATTGTGAACCTGATTGATTGTCTTATGTTCTAATTTCATCTCTTACCTAGAATTGCACTTCTCTAACAGACTCTGTAATACTTGTAAAGAGTTTTTATCATTCAACAACTTCACACAAGACCCAAAAACGATTCTTAGATTACTTACTTGTTCTGAAGGATGATCTATGTTGGTCTGATCAAATAGATGATTCATGTCATACATTGGTACATCATCTCCTGGATTTGTACCAAAAGTAGACACAATATTCTCCTTTAAAATATATTGTATGGCCTCCTTGAATGTCTCATTCTTCTTGCATGCATCAAAATTATATTGAGGGGTTGTATTCTTCCTGACCCACTGGTGTTGGTCATGATTCGGCTTTGTTGCATCTTCTCTTGTCTTGGCTCCACCTCTAGTAACTATATTGATGTTTTTCTCATCCACTTCTCTGTCTTCCACAACAATCCATTAAACATTTTGATTGTTCTAGTTCCTCTTTTCCTGTATCTTTGTTAACAATGTTGGACATTCTTATGTATCATGATCTGATGCATGACAATACATACATGTCACAGGTGGCTGTGGAAAATATCTTGCATAGTGCCTAGGTTTCTGATAATTTTGACATGTTACTGGTCCTCTACCTCCTCCAAATCCTCTTCCTCCATGTCTTCCTCCTCTGAATCCCCCTCTGCTACCTTTATTATATTTGCATGGTGTATTATACTGTGGTTCTTAATTGTACCATGACTGCACAATCTTATACTGCGGTGGTGCTGCAAACTACTACACGTTGTTATATTGTGGTTGTGTTGCAATCTATTGCACGTTATTATACTACGGTTTCACTCTAAATTTTTGTGCATGTTTTCTTGTCATTAGTTCAACCCACACTATATGAGTATTTGAATTCATCTCCTTTATTATTTCCAAAGTTCTACAATCTTTATCTTCATGTCCTACTGACGTGAAGAAATTGCAAAATGTACTCTTTGGTATTGTTTGATACTTTTGCATAATGGGACAATTATATGGATCATGTCCATGTGTTCTACATATCTCACACCATGGTCCTCATGTTGGTAAAGGATTTGGCATTCCTGCTCCCAAGTACTGCACAAATTTTGGGCACTCATTCTTATGATGTCCTTTTTTTTTGCATAAGGTACACCATACAACTTCCCTCTTCTCCTTACCCTTATTTTGATTCAAATGAAATGCCAGATTCTTTAGATCCTCTCTCAACTCTTCCATAACTGGATATGTATGCTTATACTTATTTTCCTCCAATTGCAAGGTTCCTTGCAGAGCCTCAACCTTACTCTAAAAATTATGCTTCCTCAATGGATACTTAAGACGTGGAAATAATGAATCAATAAATAAGTTCCTATGCTTCATATCTGTGATAGGATACTTCAACTTACCTTTCAGCCTCTTGAACTTCTGGTCAATATCCCAAATTGACTCTCCTAGATTTTTTTTGATCTCTATCATCTCATTCATAAAATTATCCTCTCAACTAGGTCGTTGGACTTCATTGATTAACATTGTCTTCACCTATGCGATGGTTGTAGGCGCTCCTTGTGGACTATTTACTATGAGGCCCATTTACCAATCTAGTGCACGCTATCTAAATGTGATTGCAAGTTGCACCACTTTTGTATCCTCATCTGTAATATGCTTATCTTCCCAAATATTCTCACAAATAAACAAATAATTTTATGGGTCCTCTGACTCTTATCCACATAACTCTGGTAACTGAATGGTTGGATCTTCTCCTGCCATTGTAAAGTTTGTTGCACTACCACTTACGCACAATGTAGATACTTGACTGCTAATGATTTAATTTTTACTTCCACTTGAATTTCTACTGGACCCACATCCTTCTAAAATTCATCTGCCACTAATTGTTGGTTGTATAAGCGGTTCTTCTTCTTTAGATGTCTTAGTCACACACAAGGTTTTGGATTCCACACTAATTCAGATATGTAATGGAGAGCCTTATTCTACATTGGACCCTTAACCTCTTGTTTTCCTCTCATATGTGGCATGCAATATTTACTCAATATGCCCCATCGCACGAATATCCTCTACCTCTTCATCATCATTGTCCAATCCCTCTTGCTCAAATATTGCCCTCTTTTTCCTATTGATCTTATACTAGTATGGTATTTCATTGCGTACCACTCCCACTCTATCCAATATCTCCTTGGTTGTTTCATCATCCATCATAATGGGATCCATTTCTTCCTTCTTCTAGCCTCTCTCCATTTCCCTCTCCATATCTCATATCTTATGGTTTTGATCGGAAAATCCATAGTGTTGTCAATAGACTGTCGACGTTTCAGATCCAGATCAAAATCCATCTTCAGGACAATGAGCCTGGGTTGAGAAAAAATTCGATAGTCTATTGACAACATTGTGGCTTTTCCGATCAAAACCATAAATCCCAACCACAACAATCTCACTCATCTCATATCTTCCTTAGTGCTTCCCCCAACTCCTCCATGCGCACAGAGTGATTTAGTTGTCTGACACCATTGTCATCACTTTTTTATCATGCAATAAAATATTGATCAACATGTAAAGTGATCAAATGTACCTTCCTCTTGGTCCCTTCAAACAATCGTTCTCTACAACAATGTATGACTTTGCAGTATCGACTACAAACTCAGTAAAAATATTGCAACAATATTGTCTAACCAGGATCCATAGCGCATGTGAATTTATTATTAACCCTTTCCAACCGCCCAATATTCTTAGTAGTCCACTCGATTGGTCTTATCCTATTAGTTGTATGATTATCCTTCAACCTCAATATCCACTCTTGCAACAATTCTAGAAAATAACAGAAAAATACCTCATGCAGATCAGTAAACACATACCTTTCCAAATATTGGCACGGTGTATACCTGGAACTTCTATCGTCTTTCTGCGCAAACTTGAGCTATTTTGTCTCCAACCATATTTCAATCTCCTTATTAGTATGGTTACATGACCTAAACATCCCCTTATACTATTTTATTCTCTTCATCAGATCCCCTCCAATCCCATCTTCTGAGTTCCAATCGACAACGAAACCATTTTTTGGATGTATGGGTTGACCCGAGTTCTACCTTAATTCTTGAAAAAAACCCTAGAAACCATCAACCCTTCTGGAGACCAAAAGGAAACACTACACATAGAGTGCACAACAAAATCTCATCTAATATGACTTATGGGTGATTGCACGACCCAGATTTATGCAATCATGGAAGGGATGATGCTCATGGGGATGTTAGACATAGTTGTACTTCAATATTCCTCAGATCTACCATTCTCTAATCATATTCATTCCTTATCATTAATTTTACAGTAAAATAAATAATTGATCTAGTGTGTGTTGCATTGTAACTCAACAAATTTATTCATTCATTCATCCATTCATCATAAATCAAAACATAAAATAAACATACATAAAGACACCATGTTTTATTGTGGTTCACTCCCCGGGGCTATGTCCACAAAGATATGGCTTCTTTATTATTCATCTTCATGTATCTGCGTTGTGGGCATTACATCAAAAGTGCATAAATGCACAAGTATAGGTGAGCCTGACCAGTGTCGCACCAAGCTCCACAACTTGCGACCTAACCCTCAATTACAACTAAAAAACATACTCATATCCAAAAATAACTCAATAATATTACTGTGCAAAATGTACTCTAACTCTTCTCAATCGCTATATACTAGATCATCTCCTCGAATCCTGCAATGCCTATTTATACTACAAAAGTGGGTTAAACCCTTACAACAAATACCCAAAACCCTAACCCTAAGTGGATTAGGTTTGTCCACTTTACAACCTCTTGCATACAGTTGGTCCTCGATCCAACCATTTCCTTGTCGCATTGTCTTTTCTTATGCCTCTGACTTTCCTCTTCCTCATGCTACTTTCCTTATTTCCTGGTGCACTTATTTTCCTTGACTTCCAATGCATGCTCCACTTATGGTTCCTTTCTTAACTTTTTTCCAAAACTATTGTGCATTTCCAAAAATAGCCTTATCTAACTTATTTCATGGGAAAATTCTCAACTACCTACCTATGCCAAGGAAATATATGCCCTATTTCAAGATATCAAGAAGTGGAAGAACTATCTGATGGGAAATGATACCATCATCCACACAGATCACCAACCATTATGTTATTTGTAGTCCCAGAGTAAGATACAACAAATAGGACATTACAAGTGGATGGGGTTTTTACAACAATTTCATCTAATCATCAAGTATAAGAAGGGAAACACAAGCATGTTGGCAGACATAATTTCAAGGCCACCCAAATCCAATATTATAGCTTTGGAAAGTCTGATGCACATGCATCCTTTTACCCATGATGCATAAAAGAGGCATACATAGAGGATGAGGACTTCAAGGATGTGTTTCAACAACTACATGGAAAAATTCATATAGAATAAGGTGTCAACAAGGATAAATATCATTTCTAGAATGGATTACTCTACAATATTGACAAGATCTGTGTCCTTAAAGGTGCACGATTGCAACTTATTATAGAGGCTCACACCTACAAGGTTGTAGGATATTTTTGTGTTGGGAAGAAATTTTCTAACTTAGAGAGGTATGTGTACTGACCTAGGATGCAAGAATATGTAGCATGATATATTAGATGATGCATAATTTGTTGTACCAACAATCCCAGTAACAAGAAGCAAGGTCTATACCATCCCTTATGTGTACCCACTAGACCTTGGGAAAGCATTTCCATGGATTTTGTGGGATGTTTACCAAAAAATAAGAAGGGACACGACTATATATTTTTGGTAGTTGACATGTTCAGAAATATGCGCATTCTCATGCCTTGTACAAATACCATCAAAGGAAAAGAACCAACAAACAAGTTCTTTGAACAAATCTAGGTGCATTTTGGGATACCAAGGAGCATCATCTCAGACATGGATACCAGATTTCTTAGTGCATTTTAGACTACATTGTGGGAGAAGATGGACACTAAGTTGAAGAGATCTACAATATTCCATCCCTATATGGATGGGTAGACATAATTATTCAAAAGGACTTTGGTGCAACATTTAAGGGGTTACAATCAGAAGCATTAGAAGACCTAGGATGAACATCTGATCTATATAAAACACTCTTATAAAAAAACAATCCACAATTCTATTGGTAAGTCACCTTTTGAAAATTTCTTTGGATATTTTCCACCTTCACCATTGGATTTTTTATACAGACAACAAAGAGGAGTGATGGAGGACCTCACAGGAGAGGCATTGAGAGAAAAAAAAATGTTGAGAAGATTAGGATTATTTATTTGCAAGTATAGGAGGCGTTGAAGAATTCATAGAAAAAGTATACGACCAGACATGATCAACACAAAACCGAGAAGTCATTCAAAGTGGGAAACAAGGTTTGATTACAACTAAACAAGGAAATAATGAGAGTGAAAAGCAATTGGAGGAATCAACTTGAAGGGTCATTTTGGCAACAGGTCCCAATTTGGAAAAATTAGGTAAGAAACCATTTGAAATATTCCAGAGCCATTTTGAGGCATCAAATGACATTGTTTTTGGACCTACTTCTTACTTTTGAGAAAAATTCCATATTCTACACTATGATACCTTTCCAATGGTGCCTAAAATGCCTCAATATAAGTTCATATTTGAACATTAT
The DNA here is from genome assembly GCA_000966675.3 of Picea glauca. Lineage (NCBI taxonomy): Eukaryota > Viridiplantae > Streptophyta > Pinopsida > Pinales > Pinaceae > Picea > Picea glauca. Next base: position 70,659 of record JZKD02S1048745.1, on the reverse strand, counting down.
GCCTCTCGCAAGTTGACTTACTGTGTTTACCACCATGGTACAAGAGGATGCCGCGTTAGCCCCCATTACTCACACATATGGGGATAGCCACATGAAGAATTTCAATAAGATTATAGAAGGCCCAAAACATTATCACAATTGAGGGTTGAGGAATTCAAACAATACCCTTAAATGGATATCAGGATATGTTAAATATTGATCCTCTTGGAGGAGACGGGTTTTCCATTATTTAGCATTGTATTTTTCCCATAGTTGAGAATAACACCTAGGAGTGGTATTTTGAGAACATAATGGAGGATGAGAGATCATATAGTATCTATATAGGCTACAATGTCAAATACAACTCCATAGAGAGTGCCTCTTTCTGTGTACTTTCATTTGAAGAAAAGATAACAGAGTGGACTTGCCTTGTAGCTGGGTTTTCTCTAGTATTAGGTTTCCCAGGTCATATCTTGTGTTTATTTGTCGATGGTGTCTGATTATTTATTTATGTTCTCTATTTTTCACATTTCAACTATTTCATACTTTTAAGTAGATAACCAATAATTAAATAATATGAGATCTAAAGGAAATTAACCTTCACATTAAATACTTTAGTGTTTTTATTAGATATGTTGTGATGAACTATCTAGTGAAATATCCACAACAATTTACAAATCAGTTCTAGACATATTGGTGATTTCCTGTGCCTATTATAGGGTGAGAGAAGATCTAGGAAGGTTATCTATCGCATAATATAGTAACTGAGAGGTGTTATATCATCGTTGGGAGCACCATGTATGAGTTTGACATAGGGGTGGGATGAAAAATGGACCTCCTTAGAAGGTTGTTGTATGTGAGTACCCAATAGAAAATTTCATATGCTAAAGCTTATTCCAATTAGGAAAACCACAAGGAAGTAGTGCCTCCCACTATCATAATGGTACATTTTTCTAGGTTGATTATGCATGTCAATCGACCATCCCCTCTCTCCCTTTTTGTCATAAAAACTAAAAATTCCCTGACTAACAATGTTTTACAATATCGATTTCACATTCTTTCCTAAATATTCTCATTAATAAGTTAGATACACCTAATATATATGTGTTATATAATTCCTTCTATGAAATAAATACCTCTTTAATACTCTCCCTCATTGGTTGAGAGAATTGGTTCATGGTAACATATTAGCTCCAACATACCATGATCCTTGTGCTAATGGCATTAGCCAGAAGGAAGTGATACCTCCGACTAACATAATGGTATATTGGCTGCAAGATGAGTATGCTTTCTCATGTATTGATCTTACTTTATGATGTAATTATGATTATTTTCCAATTATATTGATTGTAATTTTATTTTTGTATTGTCTTTGTAGTTGTGTTTTAATATTCCTATATTCATGCATTGTTTTTTTTTTCAATGGGAAAAAATCATAACTTTTATTGGAGGCGAAATCCAAAATTAATTTTCATAGGTTTCTGGGAACTATTAAAATGTAAAAGCATTTGTAACATCCCCACTATAATCCCCATTTTAATTTATGCTTATGTAGATATAATATGTGGTTACGTCCAAAGCGATGTATATGCTAAATGTATTTCTATGTTTTATTAATAAAAATGTGATGCTAGTTGCTAAGGTGACATGGAAAAGAGATGGGGGATGAATTAATACACAAGAGAGGGGACAGTCTAGAATAATGGCCAAGAGGGGGGCCCAAGGGGGAATTACCCATGTATATTAATTCAACCCATTTTCCTAATTTTTTATTTGTGTATGAATCTTCTAATTTCTTATTGAGTGTTCCTAAAGCCAATCATTGCATACATTTAAGAGGGTGGGTGCGAGTAGTCGCATCCCAAAGTTATTGGGCACTTCGAGGTTGACTACAATCATCTTAGGGAAGTGTGTGAGTCAAGCAAGGAAAGACAAAGGGAGGAAATTCATATGGGTTGGGACAACAATTTTAGACAGTCACGTTTTTGTGCATGAGAGAAAGTGGAGAGCAAAGAAAAGATATTGGAGTTGGTGCAACCACAAAGGGTAAATTCTAGAAAAGGTTGGAGCACATTTGGAGCCTTTGGAGATGGAAACTAAAGAACTAGGTTTTCAAGACTGAAGAGTGAACTCCTGAGTGAGTTTCATTGTAACAACAATTGTTTATTGTTGGTTTGATGATAGTTTTCCTAGCATCAAGTTCCCTTGAGGTCCCAACTAAGAGAATCTTGGTTACCTGTGTCAGAGAGACCCTAATAAACAAATGGGATGCCTAAGGGATTGAGATAAGTAAAGGGGTACATTCCTTGGCTTGGGCAGGTCAAGAGGAAGAGAGATGGTGGAAAATCAGGATAGTTGTAGGAAGATATCAGTCGGTTGTGAGTTTTATGAGTTGTGAGTCGACTACAAGAGACCACCCTCTTTTGAGGATTAATATCCTCAACTCAAGGGTGACTGGCTATTTAGATTTGGAACAGTCAATCTATGGTTCCATCCCAAGTATTTGTTTGCACATATGTTATAAAATATAAGTGTTTATCTTGTTTCTATGTTATTTTTATGTGTATAATTGTTGTGCATGAAATCTGTGTATGAGATTGATTATATGATGTCGTGTTGAGTTAATAAATTGTGTTTTATGTCTATTTATCATACTATAGATGCATGCAATTAAACAATAATAGACAATAGTTATTTTTTACTATAACTTGTAGTTGAAAGCTACAAGAAATCAGTTAGTTGTAAAAGACTTAAATTAATTAACAAAAAGTTCATTTTTGTGAGTTTTATGAACCGTAGTGTCCCTCGGTTGGGATGGGGGAAGTTACAACATTGAATAGTCCATAATAAAAATATACCAAAAATAAACTACTATTACTACCCTAAAATGTTTAGAACAATTAGGCATCCAACCTTTTACATGTCAAAAGGAGAGGGGTCTTGCCTCATACATAACATAGTATAAATCCTAGAAACAAATAAAAGAAAGTATGGATTTAGAACCAAAAAATCCTAGTCAACAATACCTTCCACTAAAATTGACAATGAACTAGAATATATTTGAAAGGAATAAGGAGAAAGAAGTAAAAGGGGGAGGATCCTCCTCCTCCTCCCTTTGTTCTTCCACCTATTATTTTCCTTGCCGACCCAAGACAACTTGCTTAGATACATCGTATGCAATTGAATTGAATTTTATTTTAACATGAGAAATTAGATCTAATCAAAGTGAGGAAAAAATGTAAGAACTTCCTCTAGTAGAGTCCTTAAAGTATCATTTTTTAGTGTTAAAACTCCTCTTACCCACTTACTAACAAGTTTGGAATCATCTCAGTTGTTGGTTCCTTTACCTAGACCTATTTTGTAAGTGTACTATCATCTATCAGTAACATATAACACAACCCCTACTCCATAAGGAATATGGTTTTCTTGGCTTGCACCATCAAAGAAATCCTAGTGCTTGGTTTTCTCTATCACATGGGGTTCTAGCTTGATTTCCACCTTTGGTTTTGGGTTGATTTTTAAAGCTTCATGTACACTTGATTTTGCATTAAAATTCTAAAGGTGAAAATGGATTTTCCTAGAATAACATAATATTTATGGTAGGGCCAGGATTCCAAAGAAACTATGTAGGGGGGGCTTTGTGATAAGTAAGACTAACATCCTCTAACCACTTCTTTAGGATATTAAGACCTAATATTGGCTCATTACCCCTTAATTGGGGCATATTAGATTAATAATGTTATTTTATTTATGTTGGCTTTATTCCATTAGTTGTAATTATATCTCCTAGTCTCCTATATATACCAAGGATACATTTTCATTTGGAATCATCTTGTACTTGAACATTTATGTGGGATAAAAGGAGGTTGCCCCCTCGAAGAGGCTTATTATCTGAAATTCTCTCTTTTTGAAGGTGTTGAGTACGTATTTTGAGGTTTTTCTATGTTATATTGATATTTGGTTTTTAACATATGGTATCATATTGGAGGCTAAATCCATCATTGATAGAAGAATTCGCCAGCTGAGGAATAGATCCATTTCAGAGTATCTCATTAAATGGAGGAAACTACCAACTGAAGATTCCACTTGGGAAGATGAGTCTTTTATACAGAATCATCCAGAGTTACTCAAGTGTTGCGGAAAACACTTGTCTTAAGGGGAGGGGCATGTTAAGCCCTAATATTGTCTCATTACCCCTTAATTGGGGCATATTAGATTAATATTGTTATTTTATTTATGTCGGATTTATTCCATTAGTTGTAATTATACCTCCTAGTCTCCTATATATACCAAGGAGACATTTTCATTTGGAATCAACTTGTACTTGAACATTTATGTGGGGTAAAAGGAGGTTGCCCCCTTGAAGAGGATTATTATCTGAAATTATGTCTTTTTCAAGGAGTTGAGTACTTATTCTGAGGTTTTTCTATGCTATATTGATATTTGGTTATTAACATAGGCCTTCCATGAAAGATGGGCCCTCCTATTTTATTGTACCTTCTACTAAAGCAAATGATAATTTCCATACCTCGGTAAAATTTCAATTCATTAACAAATGTTTGATATTATTTTCATCAACACCACACAACATACATATACATGGTCCATGCCAAGATATCTTATGTAATGTATCCCAATTTGTCACCTTGTTATTTAGTGCCTACCATAGAAATAGTTTGGTTATTAGAGGAGCCTTGGTTTTCCACAATGGCTTCCACCATTATTCCACTTCTTGGTTCTTGTTCAAGAACATGGCCTTGTGTCTAAGGTTTGTAGTGTAATCTACAATAGGGTTCCATCTCCAAAAAAAGGTATCTTACTTATCCTTCAAATAAATGAGACTCATTTTCAACTTGTCAATGAAACAATTACAATGAGAAACTTCCAATTCATCTAGACCCAACAAACAAACTTACATCCAAACATATTTCGATAAATTAACTTTTCCTGATACTACAACATTTTCTAAGTGCACAATTTCTTGTTGCGTGAACTTCTCAAATAGAATTTCACTTATATTGAAGTTATCAACCTTGGAAATAATACCAATTTTGACATTTTTTTCCATTTCCTATCTTCTAGGTCAATTAATTTCCTACTAGAGGAAAGGCTACCACCAAATCCTTCCACATGATGGATGAATTAGGAAAACATTTGGATATTTTCCTAATCCTCTTTTTTATGTATAAAAGGTCAATATATTTTTCTTTAATCACAAACTTCCATAAACTATGAAATTTGTGCAACCTTCATTAGCTCACATATTCTAGTGCTTTTCTAAAGAAGTGAATATTCTTTGGCCCCTAACCTCCCACAAATTCAGGTTTTGATAAACTTTTCCACTTCACCAACGGATTGTCCTATCCTTGTTTCCTTTCGAGAAGAAGCTAAATCATTTCCCTTGAATGTTTTCTAATATACCCACAAGCATATAGTCCAATGAGTGCCTATAGATTGGTGTAATCATGATCATTTATTTAATAAAGGTCAACTACCTCCCATTGAGAGCTAATGAGTACACCATCTAGATAATATTTGTTCCACTTTCATATACAACTAGTACTAATCTCTGGCTCCATAATCATTTTGTTTTATTATGGGATGCTTTAATCCATTGTTAACATCCATCAATTGGAAGGGAAAATCCTCTCAAATTTTCTTGATATGATTGTCATTTAAACAAAATAAAGAAATGATATGAAAAATAGATAGACTTGGATCTCTAAAAAAATATGATACCTCCCTTTTCCTAGCCATGATAAAATATCCCTTGAGGTTTTAGGGTTGAAACTTCTAGGGCAAGAGTGAAGCTATGTCGATGAATATGCCCTAGGATGATTCAATTAATCTTTCAAGAATGGAATCAAGCTATCCAAATGAGTCCATGTAGAGGTGTTGGAGATGAAAGGTTGAAAAAACTTAGGGGCTTAAGGAAGGATATTAACAATTAACCCAAGTGATACCTGAAAATTAGGGGTTTTCCAAAGATAAAAGATTCAACTGTAGATGTGTTGAAGAGACTTTACAAAGAGGAGTAGAATAATAGTATAGGAAAGTATCAACCTTAGGGTGTGAGAGAACATTGGATTAATTGTTAAGGTACTCAATTGTACCAAACTGTCATACCACACCTTTTTGTTGCATATTGTGGGTTTGGTTATAATGGTACTATAGGTATTTAGACCTAAAATAACTCTCTATCATGTGACTTGTGGATTCACAATTGCATTATGAAAGGAAATCCATAGTATTATCACCATCAATAAATCAATGTATTTTTGGAGATTTGATTCAATTTGACTCTATAAATAGTTGGTCCCAAATAGGTTTGGGTAGGTATGGACCTAATTTAAGGCATCCTAAGTGACTATGGGCCTAGACTGGAGGTTTTCAACCCAAATTGGACCCATGAAGTTTTGGAATTCCCCGAATGGGTTTATCAAGGGGTAAAAATGAGTCAAACTAGGAACGAAGAGTAGCAAACCAAGGGGGAACATGGACCTAAGGGAACCCACCCTAGTGCTAGACATTTTAGTTAGTTCCCATGACTGTGATAGGGTGATTTATCATATAAGATGATAACTTAGAGGTATTGTATCATCATTGGGAGGGACACATATAAGTTTTACATAAGTGTGAATTGCACAATGCACCTCCTTAGGAGGTTAGTGTATGTGAGTACCAAACTAAAAATTTCTTATGCTAAACCTTATGCCAATGAGGACAACCACAAGGAAGTAGTGCCTCCCACTATCATACTGGTAGATTTATTATGGGTTGAATATGATTGTTACTCGATCTTAGCTCCAACATATCATGATCCTTGTGTTAGCGGTGTTAGCCAAAATAGAGTAATGCCTTCTAATAACATAATGGTTGATTGGTTGCGAGATGAATGTGCTTTCTAGTGTCTTGGTCTTACTTAATGATGTAATTATGTTTTTTCCCCATTATATTGAATGTAATTGTTTTTTTTTCTTTATAATTGTGTTTTAATATTTCTCTATCCATGCATTATTTTGTTTTTCAATGGAAAAAATCATAAATTTTATTCGAAATGAAATCCAAAGTTAAGTTTCATAGATTTATGGGAACCATTAAAATGTAAAATCATTTAATAGTCCATACTAAAAATATATACTCAGCAACTACCTATTGTTACTACCATAAAATGTTTAGAACAATTAGGCATTAAGCCTTTTAAATGTTAAAAGGAGAGCGGTCTTTTCTCATACATAACATATCTGAAATCCTACAAAACAAATAAAATAAAATATGGATTTAGAGCCAAAAAAAAATCTCCCTTTGAAATACCTTCCACTAAACTTGTCCATGAACTAGAAAATATTTGAAACAAATATAGAGAATTAAGTAAGAGGAGGACCCTCCTCCTTCCTTTGTTCTTCCAACTACATTGTTCCTTGCTAACCCAAGATAAATTGATTAGATATGTCATATTCAATTGAATTGAATTTTCTTTTAACATGATAAAATAAATCTCATCAAAGTGAGGAAAAATTTTAAGCATTTTCTCTAGCAAAGTCCTTAAAGTAATGTTTTGTAGTGTGAAAAATCCTATAACCCACTTGAAAAGAAGTTTGGAATCAATAAACACTCATAGGATCGAAAGATAATTTTATAATTCAATCTTCAATAGGGTGAAAAAATCATGTATCTCATCTAAGTTGTTGTTCCCCTTCTTAGACCTATTTCAAAAGTGTAGTAGCATCTTTCAATAACATATAACATCCCCCTACTCCACAAGTCCTAGGGTTTCCTTGGCTTGCATTGTAAATTAAAACCTATTACTTGGTTTTGTCCATCATAAAGTGTTACATATTAATTTTCACCTTTTGTTTTGGGTGATTTTTAAATCTTCATATAAAATTGATCTTGTAATAAACCTCTAAAGGTGAAAACGGATTGTACTAGAATAAGAAAATATTTATGTTAAGCTAGATATCCCAAGAAAATATGTAAGTAAATACTTTGTGATAACTAACACTAACATCCTCTAACGACTTCTTTAGGCCTTCCATGAAAAATGGACCCTCCCATTTTATTTCACCTCCTGCTAAAGAAAATGATACTTTCCATACCTCCTTGGTAAAAGGACAATTTATTAATAAATTTTTGATATTATTTTCCTCAACTTCACACAACATACATAAAAATGCTCCATACTAATACCTCTTCTAAAATATATCCGACCTTATTGCCCTTTTATTTAGTTCCTACCATAGAAATAGTTTGGTTATTAGATGAGCATTGGATTTCCACAAAGGATTTCACTGCCATTCTATTTCATGGTCCTTGTTCAAGAGCATGGACTTGTATCTAAGGCTTGCATTGTAATATATAATAGTATTCCATGTCCAAGCAAAGGTATATTTATTTTACTTCAAGTGAATGAAACTCAATTTCAACTTGTCAGTGAAAGAATTCCAATATTCAACTTCTAATTCATTTAAACCCAACAAACCAACTTCTATCCACACATCTTACCATAGATGATATTTTTATGATATTGCAACCTTTTCTAAGTGCACAATTTCTTTCTCCATGAGCTTCTCAAGTATCCTTTCATTTAGCTTGAAGTTATCAACCTAGGAATTAATACCAATTCTAACAATTTTTCCATTTTCTATCTTCAAAGCCAACCAATTTCCTACTATAGGAAAAGATAGCACTAAATACTTCCATAGATGGATTAATTAGTAAAATATTTATATCTTTTCCTAATCCACTCTTCTATGTTTAAAGGGTGACTCAATGTGTTTTTCTTTAATTCCAAACTACCATAAACTAAGAACTTTTAGCAACCTTCATAAGCTCACACCTACTAATGATTTTCCAAAAAAGTGAATGTTCTTTAAACCCTATCCTTCCATGTATTTAGGTCTTGCTAACTTTTTCCACTAGACCAAAGGGATGCTCATATCCTTGTTTCCTTTCAATAAGAAGATAAAACATTTCCCTTTAAGTTTTTCTAATATCCCCACAAGTATATAGATTAATGAGTGTCAATAGTTTGGTGTAGCCATGAGCATTTATTTAATAAAGGTAAATTGTTTACCCTTGAAATTTAATGAGTACATAATCTAGATATTATTTCCACTTTCCTATAAAACTAGTACCAATGCTTTTCTCTTAAATATTTTCTTTTATTAAAGGGATATTTAATCCCTTTTTAATGTCCATCACTTGGAAGGGAAAGTCTTGACAAATTTTGTTTATCTAATTGTTATTTAAGTAAAATAAAAAAAGTATATGATTTTTTTTCGTATTCACTTCCATACCTTTTGTATGGTGTATAAAACATAAGGCTTCTTTCAAATACCTTTCCCCTCTAATAGATATTCCTCCAAGAGAATTATGTCATCAACAAAAGGAAATTGTGAAATGGAAAGACCCATACTCATTGACACTCTTTTCAACTTGCCATTTCTTTTGAAGGCATTAATGAGGCTTCTCATCCCTTTAATTAGCAATAAAAATAGAAGGGGATACAAAGGGAACCCCTATATTAACACCCTCATATTAGGAAATTATAATTCCATGCTAAGCTTAATAGAATAGAGGAAGACATATTTAAGCTAAGAAATAAATAACAAAACAATCACACAGTACACATAGATTTTACCCTAGAAACCAAAATGGGAAAACCAACATTCTTTGAGTGTATTGCTCTCTTGTTGTCTTATTCATTTATAATAAAAGGTTACATGCCTAACGTTGGTATACACATAAGACACAATCAACATCATACCCTCTTTCTTCCCAAAAGGAAAACCCTGTAGCCAATTAGGATTACATCTACATGACCAACAACATTATGCTCAACATAAGCATGAAGATCAATTACAAAAACTTAATATGATTACAACACACCTTATTTATAGGATTTATAGTAGGAAAATACCTAAATAAAGGCACCCAAAAATGGTTACATACCCATGAAAATCATTGAAAACAAATCCCGTGAATCTCAGTATTCAATTACAGTCGAATTTCAGTAGGATTACCAGTTGACTTACCAATAGACCTTCATTCGATATTCAGTCGGTTTCCACATGACTGCATGTCGACCTATTTTTGGATGACCTTTTCGACTTATTTTCACTCAATTTCACTTTGAATTTTCTTGGTTGATCACTTCAACCTTCGAATTTAACTCCCAATCTATCAACCTCGACTAGGATTTCATTGCAAAGAATAGAACCCAACAATATCCCATTTGTTTTCTTCTTTGTTGAAACTGGGAGTTTCATGAAATTTTGTTTACATACCTAGGGAAACAATTCTCAATGCCTCTCTACACCAAGATAACTTCACAACACTCACAAACCTGGTAAAAGAGTCTGTTATGTTTTCCAAAGTGTCTACTTTCTCTATAAACACCTTATTTCTTTGCACCATGTCTCTTACGAAATGGTATTTTACATCAATATGCTTAGTATTTGAATGATAATATAGATTCTTTTCCAGGAATATTGCGCTTTGACTGTTGCAATTCATCTTCATAGATTTCTTCTCAAACCTGATTCTTGAGCACAGCCTTTGAAACCATATAGTTTCCTTTCTTCCATGAGTGGTTTCCATGTACTCAACTTGTATTGTTGAAAAGGCTACAAATGCTTGTCGCTTACTCATCCAACCGATTTCTCCACTGAACATATTGAACCCATATCCATTGGTTGACCTTCATTGATCTAGATCTCCAGCCTAGTCGATGTCGACAAATCCATGTACTTCTACTTCAATATCCATTCCATATTTCCCTTTGTAGCATATAGCATAATATTTTGTGCCACAAAAATACCTAAATACTTTCTTGACAACTATCCAATGCTTCTTTCTAGGTGTCGACATGTAGCTACTCAACACTCCCACTGCATGGGAAATGTCTAGTCAAGTGTATACCATCGCATACATTAGAATACCAAGAACACTTTCATAAGGAACACATGTTGTGTCCTCTATTTATTCTTATGTATTTGGAAATTGTTAAAACATTATCCTTACACACATAGGAATTGGCACCTTTATAGATTTACAATCCTGCATGTTGAAACATTTCAAAATTGTTTCAATATACTTTTTCTAATTCAACTAGATATTTCTATTTTCTCGATCTCTCTTAGTCTCCATTCCCAGAATGAAGTTCTTTGCACTGTGATACTTCATGCCAAACTTGTAATATAACTTTTTCTGCACCTCCTTTATTGTGTCCATGTTGTTTCCTATTAGTAACATGTCATCGACATACAATTCTACATAAATGAAATTCCCACCTTCTTTCTTGGAATATATGTAGTGATCAACTTTGCTTCTCACAAATCCAAAACTAAGGATGTATGTGTCAAAATTTTGGTACCACATCCTTAGTGATTTATTTATACCATAAAGGGATATTTTCAACTTGCACACTAGATCTTTCTTTCCCTTTACTACAAATCCTTCAAGATGTTTCATGTGGATTTCTTCTTCTAGGTCCCCATGTAGGAATTATTTATTCACATCCATTTTCTCTATTTCAAGGTCAAATGGTGTATCCAGAGACATTCGTACTCCGATGGAAGTTAATTTTATAACAGGGGAAAATATCTTATCGAATTCGACTCCTTCAACTTGGGAATAATCTTTGTCTACCAGTCGAGCTTTGAATTTCTCGACTTGAACTGTCGCATTCATATTTTTTCTTGAACACCCACTTTATACCATTGAGCTTTCTTCCACTAGGTAATTCGAATATATCCCACGTCTCATTCTTATGCAAGGATTCCATTTCTTCTACCATGGTTTCCTTCCAGAGTCTACCCTCTATTGAGTCGATTGCCTCTCGAATGACTTGAGATCTTCGTCAGTGGAGGTTAACACAAATGCAGAACAAAATTCAGGTAGACTATACCTTTCAATTGGTTTTATTGCTCTTTCATTCCTCCTTATAATCGGGGTCAGTTGTGTTAGAAATAATAGGTGTTCTCGTTTCACTGTAGACAATATCTCAATATTTTCACCCAACCATAGGAAAAAAGGACACCCCCAAGCACCTTAACCTTGATAGATAGAATACTTTTGGAAGAAAACCCTAGAACCAATAGCCAACCAAGGTAGCATACTTCTCTCCAAATCCAGTGTACAAAATAGAGATTCCAAACCATAACCAAAGAATAAATAACAAACCATAAATAAATACCAAGCCACCACTACAACAGTTGCAACTCTCCTCCAGTAATGTGCACCACTTGTCCTTATGCAATTGTGAGAGTGAGTGAATACAAATGAGCTCTAGCACCCTCTATTTATATTGGTCCAACTCACTTAACTGGAACAACTTCTCTTCGTGGAAGATAATAACTCAATATTAATTATTCTCTTGAGTCGACTTGTCTTCTAGGGTTATTATTCAATGTTTTAGGGTTTCTTTTGATTCTTGAAATATTCTAGTCTCGTCAAAGGTTACACATAGAGGTTAATATCTCCCTATCTACCATAATATAAACACTCCCTCCTAGATAGGGAGGTATTAAAGGAAATGGTATTGAGCACAAACATACCATTCAACTAGTAGCATCATCATAGCCACACAAGTTATCTCATGATCAAATCACGAGCACCAACATCATTGTCTAACTAGATAGTCTACATGGAAATAAGAACAATGCCATCCAATAGAACACAACTGTGTCTATTCATAGTAATATACAACTACTATCCAATGGTACAAAACCACTCCTAGTAGCACATGGCTACTAGCTAGTGAGACATAGTCACTATTAGTGGATCACATCCATCACAGTATCATATAGCTATTGTCTAGAAGCAAACAATGTCCAAAAAAATCATATCATCTGATATCAACCTGTATCAACAATGTCATGATATAAATTGAGTCATTTGGGCCATTCCTCCACTCACATCTATGAAATCTGGAAGAGCATCTTCCCTAAAAAATTTAAACATCATCCATGGGATGTCTGGACTATTATTCCCAAACATAGAAGAATAATTCTTCCTAATTGTTGAAACTAGACCATTCAACCTAACTGGGCCATTCTTCCGACATGATTCACAATGTAACCTGGAGAGAATGAGTCTTCCCTAGAGAATTATTGTCCCTGATTTTTGAACTTGGACCATTCAACTTAACTGGGCCATTCTTCCGGTATGATTCATAGTGCAACCTAGAGAGAATGATTCTTCCCCAAGGAATGACTATCTGAAACATTTCCTATGGAAATTACTATCCTACACCAACCTCCTACATCATACCATTCTTTGAAACTTCTCACAACTGTGAACTTCGAAAGAATGACTTCCCGGAGAGGCAAACCATTCTTATTGAACACTTCTCATAGTGACTGCCAAGTAGAATGATTTTCCTAGACCATTTCCCCACACTGGCCATAAGAGGAATCATTGTCTATGGTACATCAACAATATGTCAAACCATGACTTTCCATTTCGGACCATTTTCTGAACTGGAAAATGATTTTCCATCATAAATCTTGGACCACTTTCTAGACTACAAAGTGACTGCCCAACCTAGACCATTTTCCAAACTGGAAAATGACTGTCCATATATCAATAACATATCAGTGCTCCCTCCTAATCTAGGGAGTAATCACTTCCCTTTCCAATAAGGAATTCATCTCCACTATTCCATATTGTCCTTTAAATACACAAACATTTCATTTTGGACATAAGCTTTAGCAAAATATATGTTATCTGCTCATCAGTGGAGATATACTAGAGAACCACTTCTCCCCTATATACTTTATCACAAATAAAATAATACTTGATATCAATGTGCTTTGACCTGTCATGGAACACCGGATTCTCTGAGAGATTCACACAGATTTGGTTATCACAATATATCACAGTTGAATCTAGCACCTGATCAAATAGTCCAGAAACCAACTTACAGAGCCACACTTCTTCCGTACAAGAATCACAAGCCGCAATATCCTCTGCTTTTCTAGTGCTAAGTACAAAATAATTCTATTTCCTATTATCCCATGATATTGTGGCAAATTTCAAACTGAAACATATCCAAGAAGAAATTCCTTTTTATCTTCACTCCCTACCTAATCTGAATTGATATATCCATGCATCTATATATCATAACTCAAACGTCCCACGAGGACATTTCAAGGCATGCTTTGCAATTATTAAATTCTCATGGATAGGTTCCACCTGGAATTATTTTCACAACAAAGAAAATATCCAGCTGATTATTCTCCAAATAAATCAACAATCCATTCAATTGTCGATACAAGGATGGGTCTACTGGATCAAAGTCTCTCAACTTATTTAGATCTATCATCATGGGAGTTTTCCATGGATTTGCAATCCATTATCTCAGACTTCTGAAAAACCATTTTGATACACTTCTTTTGTCATAGGAATTTTTCACCATGCTTTTGTTGTACATGAGAGGCTTTACACCAAGTTGCTTGAATCCATACAAGGTCTTCTTCCATCTGCATACATGGGTCTCTTTTTGGTATACTTTCTTCAATTAACTTGTTGAGAAGAAAATTCCTTACATCCATCTGATGTAAAATCCAACCCATGGATATTTCAATAGATATGATGGCTCAGGTAGAGGTATATATGGTTACTGAAACAAGTTGTTATCATAGTCTTCTCCCTCCTTCTAGGAGAAACCTCTAGCCCCAAATCTCGTTGTGTATATATCAATTATTCCATTTATAAGTATTTTTCACAATTTCTCACATACATTGTTCTTCATCACAACTTCCTTTGATTCCTTCTTCTTGATTTCTTCTACTGGATTCAAATTATGTTGGTAGTCTTATGATTTTCGGTATAGTAACTCGTTCAATTTTTTTGTTATGGATTTTCTTTCTTTCTTGGAATCTTCATGTTCTTCCTTGTGTTTCTTTTCAATGATGGAGTCCATGGAATATATTATAGATTCCATTCCCTTCCTTTCTGAAGGTTCCAACTTTTTCCTTCCTCCATAGGAACATAAATGTAGATGGAAAACCAAAGATATTCAAGTCTTCTTTTCGAAGAAGACTTCTTCTAGAGTCAATATGAACATGTGTTGCTTATCATGGCTTCTACTTCCAATGGAGAACATGGATAGATACTTTATAGTATTTATGGATTCTTCAATGGATCATATCATTGTGGATTATCTCCCTCCTAATGCTAGATTCATTCTTGAATGAGCAATATCTAGAACTTCCTTGTTTTTATTCTGAGCCTGCATGGTTCTATAATTATACAATCAATTCCATCTATTTGAGAGAGTCCATTCTTCTATCTGCTACACCTCTCTTTGCTTTCTGCAAAGCGTCACAAGTATTTTTTGGTTTCCTTTTGATTACTAACTTCCTACGATTTTGAATCCCTCTAGCTCTCTTCAAGTTTGTTTCTATCTGTTTTGATTGATGCCCATCTGGAAATATATATTCATGATATCCTTCATGAAATAACCTGAATTCTTGCTATTGTTCCACTTGAATTTATTTTCTTCCGAGAAAATTATCCTTTCTGACCTAGCCCTTAAACTTAAAACAATATGATGGAGAGTGTGTTGATATTCTGAATGCATAGAATCCAAGATCACTGCTTTGGACAAGATCTCTTGCTCATTCCATGCAAGCACACTCATGCTAATGATACAAATTAAAAGAACATGTATAGGTACATACCTTTGTTACCCAACTGTGACAGTAAACTTTAGAATGACTTTGCTAGACCAGAGGTTTTAACTGCTAGAGCATTTGTAAACCTCATAATGTTCCTTTTTGTAGATCTCTCTTGGGAACAACATACACATTCTTCATGCTAGGTCTTCTGTCTTCATGACTTCCACGTTCTGAGGTTCCTCTTCTTTTCCTTCTTCAAATTGTGGTTCCATGATCTTTCCTTTCACGATATCCAACACTTTGTTCTTGGAGAGGATGAGGTAAATCCTTCTCTTCCATGATTTGAAGTTAGAAACCTCTTCTAACTTGTTTTCTAACTTCATAGAGTAAGTCATGATTGTTTTGACTTGGTCAACCTTTGACTTTGACCAACAATTCAAACTTGAGGTCTTGGCTTGTTGAGAGTACCAGGAGGTGCGCTAGGCTAGGGCGCACTAGGTTATCCAAGAATTTGGTCAAGTGATTCACTTAAGGTGCCTCAACACGAGGATTAGGGTTTCATTGCTCCATCACAAAATCTGATTGCAACTGCAACTACAACTGAGAAAATCCTCTTAATCTACATTTTAATGGTTAGATTGTCAAAATATAGTGTGGGTCCATAACTTGTTAGAAATACTAGGTGTGCTCAATTCACCGTAGACAATATCTCAATATTGTCACCCAACCATAGGCACAAAGGTCACCCCCGAGCACCTTAACCCTGGAAGATAGAATAATTCCAGAATAAAACCTTAGAACCAATAGCCAACCAAGGTAGCATACTTCTCTCCAAATCTAGTGTACCAAGAAGACATTCCAAACCATAACCAAGGCAGAAAATCCAGACCATTACCAAAGAAGAAAGTCCAAACCATAACCAAATACCAAGTTACTACTGCAACAACTGCAACTCTCCTCCAGTCATGTGCACCACTTGTCCTTATGCAGTTGTGAGAGTGAGTGAGTACAAATGAGCTCTAGCACCCTCTATTAATATTACTCCAACTCACCTAACTGGGTCGAATTCTCTTCTTGGAGGCTAATAACTCAATATTAATTATTCTCTTGAGATGACTTGTATTCTAGGGTTATTATCCAACATTTTAGGGTTTCTCTTGATTCCTGAAATATTATAGTCTCATCAAAGGTTACACGTAGAGGTTAATACCTCTTGTAGCTACCATAATATCAATACGTTGTTCCACCTCTTCATTTAATTTAGTCGACTAATCTGAATCATCTTCTTCTTCATTCCTTAGTTCAAACCTCACCTTCTCTGGATTATTCTTTACTTGAAACTTCAAACTCATACTTCCTTCTGACTTCTTTGAAGAAAACATCTCGATTGTGCACTTGTATCCTTGATGTAGGATCCTAAATCTTATTTCCTTTCATTCCTTCTTTATATCCAATGAAAATACACTTCATTTCATTCTTGTCAAGATTTCTCCTCTTCTCCTTGGGAACATGCACAAATGTGTCATAGTCAAATAATTTAAGATGTGAAAGCAAAGGATTCTTACCAAACCATACCTCATGCGGAGTCGTGTCAACTAGTGCCGATGAAGGAGACATATTCACCAAATAGTTTGCAGTATCGACTGCCTCTACCCAGAGTTCTTGTGCGTTCCCAACACCACTGAGCATGCTCCTTGCCTTGTCAATTAATTTTATATTCATTCCCTCATAAACTCCATTTTTTTTGGGATATATGGTGTGGTATTTTGGTGTGCTATGCCACACTTCTTATAGAACTACTAAAAATAATTTCCACATAATTTACCACCATTGTCATTTCTCAGCACTTTAATATTCTCAGATATCTAGTTTTCCACAAGAGACTTAAACTCTTTGAATTTTTCAAAAACCTTTGATTTCTTCCTCAAGAAATATATCCATGTATTCCTATAAAAATCGTCTATGAAGGAGAAATAATACAAGGATCCACCATGTGAAGGCATTGAAACAGGGCCAAACACATAACTATGAACCAATTTTAGAATCCCCTTCGCCATTGTCGCTCCAAATGGGAACGCGGATTGATTTTATTTTCCATATATACAGTTTTCAAAAAAATCAACTTCCCATTCAAGAAAACCTTCAATCATACCTTTTTTATGCATAGCTCGAAGTCCCTTTTCTCCAATGTGTCCCATCCTCTCATGCCATAGCATGGTCAGGTCGACTTGAAAAATACTTGTTGAGTCAGTTTGAATCGACTTAGCTCGAGTTGAGTCAAGCTGATTCAAATTCAAGTCAACTTCAAAAACAATGATGTTGTTGCATCCAATTGAGTCGACATTCCCTAACAACTTCTATAAGATTCCAACCCAAAATCCTTTCATTAATACCATCACACCCCTAACCATTTTGTACGTATCCTTCTGAAATAGATTATGCACTCCTACATCACTCATATTACTAACATATGTTTGGTTTCTTTCCAAACCTGGAATATGTAGCACACTTGGAAGGTTTCTACTCCTCCCATCCTGCAATATCAGTTAGACTCTTCCCTATACAACAATTTTGGTTGTTGAGTCTCCCCCTTAGAACACAACTCCTCCTTCATATCATTCATATTCATAAAAGTATTCTCTATGTGTTGTCATATGATAGGATGATCCTGAGTTTATCAACCAAACATCTTGATCCTACTGTGTACTAGTCGATGTCAGGTACACATCACCTCCCTTATATGGAGCAGTTTTTCTCTCATTCAACTACTTCTCATAGGATCTTGTAATGACTTCCATCACCTTCAAATTGTGATACCTTTTATGATTCCTAGATTTACTGCATTTCCATCATCTTCTCATGGACTTAACCAAGAATTTAGATATTCCCTTCGACTTAGACTTTCTACCAAAGAATTTACCTTTGTCTCTCTCAATCGGTTGACCCCTCATGACTAAAGCATCTTTGGTCGATCCTTCCATGTTTTTCCTTCTCATTTCTTCTTAAAGTAGAGATACAACCACGTCTTCTAGAAATAATGTAGTTGAATTACTACCTATAACCATGACTAAGCTATCCGAGGAGTTTGTGAGAGAACATAATAGGATGATACATTTCTCCTCCTCAATGATTTTAATATCTATAGATGATAATTGGCTTGTTATGGTATTAAATGCATTCAAATGCTTAGTTACTGAATTTCCATCACTCATACTTAGAATATATATTGTTTTCTAAGGAACAACTTATTTACAATGGATTTTGATTGGTACAAGCACCCCAAATTGTCTCGCAGTTTCTTGGCCAAGTATTCACCCGAGACATTAAGCAACATCATATCTACAAAACAAAGTCAAATCATAGTCTTTTCCCTTCTTTCGAGTTTCTCCCATTCTTCCCTCGACATACTTGTTGAAATGGTACCTAGATAGATTGTTGCCCATTGTTCTTGATCTATAAGGAGATATTCAATTTTAAGCTTCCAAACCTCAAAATTCCAGCCATCCAATTTTTCGATCTCTATTCTTGAACTACTTTCCATTTTTGCAGACACAATTTTAAATATCCCTGACTTATGAATCTTACTAGAACTAGGGTTTAGCTAATAGCCAAGATTTTTAAACCAAGATATGATACCACATGTTAGTAAATTATACTTCCACATTAAACCTAATAGAATACAGGAATACATGTTTAAGCTAAGAAATAAATGACACAATAATCACATAGTACACAAAGATTTTACCCTGGAAACCCAAATGGGAAAACTGAGATTCTTTGAGCATGTTGCTCTCTAGTTGTCTTATTAATCCAGAATAAAAGGTTACATTTCTAACCTCGGTCTACACCTAAGATACAATCTCCATCACACCCTCTTACTTCCCACAAGGAAAACCTTGTAGCCAATTCGACTTACATATGCATGACTAACAACCTTCTGGTAAACATAATAATGAATATCAATTAGAACAAATTAATAAGATTACAACACGTCTTATTTATAGGCTTTACAATAGGAAAAACCCTAAAGAAAGATTCCCAAAAATAGTTACAGATCCACGTAGATCATTGGCTACAAATCCCATGAATTTTAGGATTTAGTTACAGTCAACTTCCAGTCGAATTACGAGTCAACCTTCATTCGGTCTTCATTTGGTTGCCACATGATCTCTTATTGACCTCTTGTTATATGAACTCTTTGACTTTCTTTTGACCACTTTGACTTTGATTTTTCCGGGTTTATCACTTCTACCTTTGATTTTCACTCCTAGTCGATCCACCTCAACTAGGATTTCATTCAAAGAATATAATAACCCAACGCCTGGTAGGCCCAAAAGACCTTGAAGTTGGTCCATTAAAAATAAAGAAAAATAAGAATGCTTCAAACAACCTGTTGACGGGCGAAATTGACTGTCCGTCAACTAGAAGAGAGAGTCTGGTCCGGGGTTGTCTAAATAACCCAAGCCATTTGGTGTAACTCATTTTGACGGGTTTAATGGCTCCATTGGCCAATCTAAAAGTCCTAGAAGAAACAAATAAAACAAATAAAAGAGCCGAAATAACTAACTAATTACTAAACACACTATATATGTGTACATATGTTCAAATGTAATTATAGTAGTTGTATTTAAGAAGAAGATATACAAGTCTCATTGATTTACATGATTTACAAGCTGCAAGTTTTAATCGAAACTTACCAAAATCAATGTGAAAAATGATTGCTTCTAGGAAGCAGATAAAGAAAGAACATAAAAATATTTATTGTTTTTCTTTTATAAATTTAAAGAATATTGCAAAAACAAGTTAATGAAACATGAACATGTGGATAGTCAAAGTTGAACCATACATTCTAGTTTCAATGATATGTAAATGACAGAAAAATACAAAGAAGCTATCCTGTCAGTGAATTAGTGAGGTGTATCCAAGCATCTACATGAGTGGTGAACATCCAACTGCCATGTCCAAGAAAGAATTCTACAATGAACCTTATGACTCTTCTAAATAAATTCAGAACATGTATTGGCAACTTAGGTTTTAATGACAGAAAATGAAACACAAACATAAACCTGTGATCTCATAATTATATATGATTACAGCAAGATAAATCTGGAACCAATCTATGCATTTTATCATTCAATTTAAAATTCAAAGATAAATCTCATTATTTAAATCGAAAATATAATCACAACATTTATATTTTGAGAAGCAAATGATAGATGGTATTTATAATATAAACTTCCTACACATCACAGATCATTTAATCTAAAGATATCAGACCTGCACATGTAACAGGATTAACAAAACATAAATAACAACATTATAAATAAAAGGCTAAAGCAAAAATGCATATATGTCATTCTATTAAGTTTTGGGATCACTTGTCCATTCTCTAGTCCTAAAAAAATTATTTTGGATAATAGACTTTAAAGATTGGAAAAAATAATATATAAATGATAATAATTAACCATGTATTGATAAAATAGACTAAAGCTAATTTAAATCAATGCATAATCAATTATTCAAAAAATATGAAGATACTATATGAAAATAAAACCATTTTACTCACAGGACAAAAACCATTAAGCAACCTGGAATTTCATATTATTCTTTAAAAATACTCGTCCATTCTCCCAAAGATTTCAGCCATCCATTACTCCATTTGAAAATAAATAAAAAGTTTACAAAAACAATAATATACAAAAGAGAAATGATAAAAATCCTCCTCTCCAATTCTTGGCTCCTATGGCTCTGAACTTTCTCATATATTTATACAATGAATGAACAGTCTGGGCGTCACTATTAATTTTCACCACCTGAAATTTTCCTCGTAAAAAGACATCAATATCTCTCATTTCATGCATTTTTTTGCGAAAATCTTTACAAGGAAGGTAAATGGGTCCATTTGGGTTCTGGGTTTTCAACCGTTTCTTCAAATTTGTCACGGTTTGGCTGCAATCAGTTCTGAAAAATCGTCTGTCTAATCTTGACGCCTTTCCAAATTTTATCTATTGTTGTTCATAAAATTATTTGTAGCAATCCAAAATTATTTTTGGATCAATCATCTTGAACGTATTTGGATAATAAAATCAAGCCATGATCAGATCCGTATCAAATATTTGATAATAGAAACCTGTGAAACAAAAAGAAACCTGAATTAATAACTTAAAAATTGTGAATAAAACAAAATCTAGAAAAATAAAAAATGAATTTAAACTAACTATAACTTATAAACAAACATTGCTTATAATTTGCTTTCAAATATGATCTTAAAATTCTAGAAGCTTCAAGTTAATGGAGAAGAGAAAAATATTAATTTTGGTTTTTTTACAAAATCAAACAAATGATAGATAATTCTTTTATTATTAT